>JAJMBN010000072.1:0-78368 GCA_030572735.1 Sugiyamaella mastotermitis
TCGTCCTCGGACTCAGACAGAATCATCTCGCCGCAATTTGTTAAACACTGAGGAGGCACTAGCTGATGCTTCAGAGAGAGCGAGGAGAAGTTTTTCCCGTCGCCAGGGGCGTGCAAATTCGAATAATACCACCGAAGAATCTCAATTTGGTATTCCGCTTGTTATCCCAGGGGATCTACAACAGGAAAACGCTACTCAAGCTGCTGAATAATCGCCTAGTTTAATTTAAATGATTCATATTATTATTTATTTATTAATTATCTATTTTGTACAGATAATTTGGTTTATTCACGGTGTGATGAACGGCCTGTAATTTGGAGTATTGTCACAACATCTTAACTCTTATTCTACAAACGATTCATGTAAGGGCGGGGGTTATAAAAAGGAACTGGCAAAACGGAGTTGGCATACATATACGTTAGTTACTGAAGGACCTGCATGCAGAAGTGAAGCCAATAAAGCCTCGTTTAACGGCGATCCCGGGTGCTAACGAATATTTCAACATCATAACGTGATTGACATGGAATATTTTTTAAAAAAATTAATGAACACTGAAAATCAAAGTCAGCAATAAATTAATTCAATATGATATATAGATAGGATTATCCTCTGCCATTGGTGTAATTATATCGAAGGTGAGAGGACATGGCAGATTTTAAGTCAAACGTAGAAATCTCTCAAGATATAGAACCTATAGAGTCTTTAGACTCTGACAGTGCCATCAAATATAAGAAGATCTTACGAAAGGTAGATAACCGACTACTGTGGTGGTACTCTTTTGTATATCTTCTTGTCCAGATCGATAAGACCAATATTTCCAATACAGCTATCATCAACTTGGAAAGCGGCCATGGAATCCGCGCAGAGCTAGGTAACCTTACTTCAGGACAATGGGCATGGGTCATATCCATCTTTTATTTCCCATATTTGTTTTTTGAACCTGTATCTACTTTACTACTTAAGAAGTTCAGTCCAAGAAAATGGCAGTCCAGAATCATGATAAGTTGGGGTATTGTTGCTATTTGTCAAGCTGCCTCCCAAAACTATGCAGGAATTTTAGTCACAAGATTCCTTTTGGGCCTTTGTGAAGCCGGATTCTATCCTTGTGTCTTATACCACTTTGGTTTCTGGTATAAACCCAGAGAGCTTCCTCAAAGAGTTGCTTTCTTCTATGCTAGTGGCATGTTTGCTGGTGTGATTTCAGGATTGCTCTCTTATGCAATTAGTTTTCTGGATGGAAAAGGTGGTCTTTCTGGATGGCGATGGGTATTCATCTTGGAAGGAATTTCTCCCATATTAGCAGGAATTTATACCTTTTTCTTTTTACCCAACTATCCTGAAGATTCAACTTTTTTGACTGAAGATGAGACTAAGACTCTCTTGGAGAATATGCCGGCAGATAGACCCACAGCCAAAGGTAAAGCGTTTGGAAAGCAAGAGATTCTACAGCTTTTACATTCAAAAACCTTTTATACTTATACTATGATTTGGATTTGTCATGGATTAGGTGGGTGGGGTGTTTCTTATATTCTCCCTAGTGTTATTTATGATCTAGGTTTCACTGACACTGCTCGTTCGCAATTAATGACCATGCCTCCGGCAGCTGCAGCATTCTTTACATTGAACTTGTTAGGTCTTCTCTCTCACAAGAGAATATTCAACGGATACCAAATAGCAATGTGTTTAGCTACTACTATGGTTGCCAATTATATTGTATTAGTGACTATTAACAATCCTCTTGGAAAATATTTCATGGTACTCATAGCTACTGCGTGTGCAAGCTCATACTATCCAATTTTATGGCCCGACAGAATGAGGGTTGTTAAAGGCACAAGTTCAGCAGGGCTGGCTATCGGTTGGACTAATTGTATGGCTCAAATTGGTGGTTTAGCAGGTCCCCAAATCTACCAGTTAAAGTACGGACCGAATTATAGGGTTAGTTACTCGGCTTCAATAGCATTTTGTGGTGGAACGGCTATTTTCACAGGATTAACCTGGTTCTTGGTAAAGAGAGATGGACTGCTAAACACCGAAGGTGCAGACCAAGACGATGAATAGTCATTACAGTTTATTTGATTATTTCAATATTATTATACTGGTGTTAGTGTTCAAAAGCAATGAAATTTAAATTTTAATTTAAAAGTATTGTCAAGCAATGTAAAAATAGCCAAGCCCTCGCTTAACTTTATTGGCTAAGACAGGGGTACTGCTGCAGACAGGCCCGCTTCTTTGTCCGCCTATTGCGTGGGGTAGGCGGAGAAAATTCCTACTTCAGACTAACACCACCTTATCAAAAAAGCTGTGCTTAAACCCGCCTATACACAGTACAAGAAATAGAACATAAAATAAAAGAATACTGATAGATAATAAAATAAATGTATACGAATACTGGATACCAAGAGTTTCGTTTGTGGCGTATCATGTTGGTATAATGGATAAAAAAATTCAGTCTTATCAGGTGGATAGGTCAGCTCATCATTGAACTTTCGATAAGCGGATAACCACTAAATTATCCAAATAAGTAAAATATCCAGGATTTATTCTGCATTCTTGCATTAGTTAGTCACATCTAATATGTTTATAGCCGACCATAGCCAATAATTCGACTGATTGATATTGCTTGCCTCAGTCACCCCCACAATTCTGTTGGCGCTTTCAAAACTTCTTAACCCCGATACCAAAAATATATAAAGTCCTTATAGTAAGAAGATGATAATGAATTCAATAAGCAATAATGATAGGAGGAAATTTAAGAGGCGGTGCGGTAATTACACTTCTAACTATTGTAAACTCAAGCGGGTTTCTGCTATTTGGCTATGATAATGGTGTTATGAGTGGAGTTACGGTATCTCCCTTGTTTCTTAAAAGAATGGGCGATCCTTCTTCTCAGTTAATTGGGTCTCTAGTAGGTTTACTATATGTAGGAAGTGCAGCAGGATGTATGGCTTGTGCTACTTATGGTGAAAGTATTGGAAGGCGTTGGTCGACAATAGTAGGTGATACTGTTCTCCTTATTGGTACTATCTTGCAATTCAGTTCGTACAGTCTTGTTCAAATGATTATTGCACGTCTAGTCACTGGTGTTGGTATGGGGTTCTTAATGTCGACTTCACCTGTATATCAAAGTGAAATTGCAACAGCTAGCACTAGAGGATGGTTGGTTTGCGCAGAGTGTACAATCATGTTATTTGGAGTGATGCTTACATACTGGATCAATTATGCGATGTCATTCCGAAACGACGAATTTGCCTGGAGATTCCCAATAGCTTTTGCTTGTATATTTGTAATTATAATACTCGTAATTGTGGTGTTCCTGCCCGAGTCTCCAAGATGGTTATATGCACATGGAAAACAAGAAGAAGCCAGAACTGTGTTATCACGTTTAAGGGATCTCCCTGAAGAAGCTGAAGAAATAGAGAACGAGTATTCTGATATCAGGCTGGCAGTAGAACTAGAAAGGCAAGGAGCAGGTTCTGGATGGACCGATTTATTTAAAGATGGTGGAGTCCAGGGACATAAACGAGTTGCTCTAGCCTGTGGCATTCAATGGATGCAACAAATGGCCGGAATCATGGCCATTACTGCCTATGCACCCAGAATTTTTCAAGATACTTTGAAAATGTCATATCATGGATCTCTGTTGATGGGAGGTTGGCTTCAGGTATGGTATTTCATTGTATCGTTTTTAACTTGGTACCTTATTGATAGAGTTGGAAGAAGAATGCTATTTATTACTATGGCAGCTGGTATGTCACTGATAATGGTATTGGAAGCAATTTTAGTCAGAGTAGGTACTAGAGGCGCCAACATTACTGTCGTAGTACTTACATTCCTATTTGAGGGATGTTTCACATGGGGATGGATGGCTACAGTTTGGGTTTATCCTGCTGAAATCCTACCATTACAGTTAAGAGCCAGAGGAGCATCATTAGCAACTGCCACCGATGCTCTTGGCACATTTCTAATTACGCAAATAACTCCTCCCGCTCTGGCAAATATCGGATATCGAATATTTATCATTTTTGGCATCTTCAATTTCTGTAGCGCTATTATATGTTACCTATTTTATCCTGAAACAGCTCTTAAGCGTTTGGAAGAGATTGATTTCATGTTCACGACCGATGAAGCCCTGAATAAGGCCCTAGAACTTAAAGGTCACCATTATCATGTGGAAGATGAGCATATTGAGGTTTGACTTTTAAACAACAATTGGCTCGTTTATTTAAAACATACTGTCATGTTTTCTAGTTCTAAAACAAGGAAATAGCAAATAGTCACTTGTATGATTTAAATGATTAAATGGTATCACATGAAGGGCTGGAGATCTTTGTCAATCTCTAAACATTTAGTCCACCACCTCTGGACATTTACCAATCACAGTTGAATAATTATTTCCAATTACTATCTTTACCCAACAAATTATCTTAATAAATTCTTCATGACTAAATTAATAATTATCGTAAATTAATCGCTCATGGTCAAAATTGAGGTAAATATTACGACATGTTTCTTCATGCTGTGATGTAGGGGTAAGAAGTCCATATGTATGACGCCTTCTTATATGCACCGTTATATACAGATTACGCGTGCTCATGTGAAGATAGTTATAACCTTAGATATGTTCGCCATTATGAATATCAATTATAGGACTCCGATTAGACTTCATAGATATATAAATATGGTTTAAAGTCAGGATGTATTTTATAAATAGAATCAATTGAAGACTTAAAGATTTTAGTCATGTCAGTGCAAACAGAAACAAATACCAGAGAAGTGCCGAAGTACATCATTCCTCTGGATGGTAGTAGTGTGAAGAAACCAGAAGGTAGTCATGAAGGCAGGTCACCTTATGCAGAGAAGAACACTGAAGGACCATCATACTTGACTTCTTACAAGCCTATCGAGCCAACTGGAATTTTAGAGAAGGAATACAAGTCAGTTGAAGTCACTCCTCAAATCGGTCGTGAATACCCTGAAGCTCAACTCAAGGACATTCTTAAGGATGAAAATAAGCTCAAAGAGCTGGCAGTCACTGTATCTAGAAGAGGGGTTGTATTCTTCAGAAACCAAGATCTTTCAATTGAAGAACAAAAGAAATTAGCTGATAAGCTTGGTAAATTATCGGGAAAACCTTCTACTAGTGGCTTGCATATCCACCCAACTGCCCCTGCTGGAGGATTCCTAAAGTCGGATGGTTCAGGCGAAACTGACCCCGAAGTTTCCATTATCTCTTCCAAGAAGGCCAAATCTCTTTATCGAAGAAATGCTGACTTTAGTCAACAAAAGAGAGCTTCTGATGGCTGGCACAGTGATATCACGTTTGAGCCAGTTCCCTCTGACTATTCAATTCTTCAAATTGTCGAGCCTACTAACACTGGTGGTGATACTTTGTGGGCCAGTGGCTATGCTTTGTACGAAAAATTGTCACCATCTTTGAGAGCTTATTTGGAGACCTTGACTGGAGAGTACACTCAACCTGGTTTCAAGAGCGCTGCTCAAGGAAAATTTGAGTTGTATTCAGGTGCTAGAGGTGCCCCTGAAAACACTGGAGATGACTTGTACGCTATCCATCCTATTGTGAGAACTAATCCAGTTACTGGCTGGAAGTCTATTTTTTCGATTGGTCACCATTTCACTTCATTCAATGGTCTCACTGATGAGGAAAGTGTCTTATTGAAGAACTACATTAACAACCTTCTTTACGACTCTCATGACATTCAAGTAAGATTCAGATGGAACAAGAATGATGTTGCCATCTGGGACAACAGATCCGTATATCATACAGCTACTAATGACTACTACAGTTCTGATGTTGAGAGAACTGGTATCAGAACTGTTAGTGTAGGTGAGAGACCCTTTTTGAGCAAGGAGAGCAAGAGCAGAGTCGAAGATCTTGAAGCATCTGGCCGAGAATGGTAGCACTAAAATATTTAGTTTAGAAATAACTAAATGACATAAATAAATTGTCATATAATGGATTATTTTTGCAAATTATGTCCAAAGGAAATTTCAGGTAGCAAAAGTATGGATAGCCTATCTAGTGAACATTGGTGAACACAGCAAGAGAAATAGCACATTCCCACTCTTGTCCACCACTAGAAGATAAATGACCTTTCCAATATAATAAAATACCGCAATAAGAATGTGACTTCCTATAAAGCTGTTAAGATAGGTACTATACTAGACAAATCTGCCAACGTTTCCCGACGTTTTACTCGTCTTTGCTAATGCATAAAATAATTCAAACTGTAAATACAAAACTTGATACATAGAATATAGAAAAGAAACTATATTTGGAATTCTTTCAGAAGCTGAAAATAAACGGCAAGAGCAGCAGTAGCCCCAGTTGAGAATGAGATGACTTACCAAAGGATTTACCAGTTTGGTATTAGTCAGTCGTTTGAAAACAGCTCGAGGATATAGTATAGTAAAAGTTATAAGAAATAGACCAAGAAAACTTGTACTATATAGGTTAATACCTCATTTTGTTTCGTCCCAAAACTGAGCAATAACTATCCAACATACTATCAAGCCAGGAGCTGAATGCATTAGAGCATGGCTTACGACAATAAAGTCTCTATGAGCTGGAACATCACCCTTTTTGATGGCCCAAAAGGCTAGACCAGTTGAACCAAATACTCATAAAGCCAACAGCATCGAATCCCTGCAAACGGTTCCCCAGAGAAAAAATTAGCACTTGGCTTGCTGGATAAGTAGGGCGTACATGATCCATCAATAAATAAATCTAAAGCAAAATATACTTTTCCAGTTATTTTGTGTATTTTCCGATGATTATTTATCATATATATTGAAAATTGTGACAACCCCTGTATTAGCACTTTTCCACCGCTGATAGTATGTATTAACATCGAGAAGAATTTGTTATAAAATGATCGAATATGTTAAATGTTCTCCATGCCCAGAGCCATCTCCAAATGCAAATTTAGGTGATATCATATAATTTAAGATTTTATCATGAAGTGAAGAGACAGTCTCAGTTCATGTCGAAAATAATTCATGGCTTGAGGAGAGTAGAAAATAGTTTAGGTATAGCCAAAACTACTACCGTTTGCTGACTACCAGTTTCCTTCCCGGTTTTTCAGTTACTATATGGGTATTTTCTTCTACCCGAGTCATGATTTTCACCTTTTATAAAATTCGAAGTTTAGTATCATCCATGATCATGTGTTTTCAGAATGCCAAAAACATAAAAAGTTTATTGCAGCAATGTATCTCCGCGACCCCGATGGGCAGAGTTAACCTATCATACTAGTTGGATTCCATGGTCCGTCAATAAAAAATCAAGCCAGATTTGTTAAATTTCTATATTAGGGATTAAACCCAACTCTCTCTGACTATGAATAATTCTGGGAGTACTAACTTTAACTACTGTACCGAGTTTCCAAACTGACTCTTGCAATCATATTTATCGGCTGTTTAGACTAATCAACCTCAATAAATTGTATTTGTAAGTTATAAAATGTAAAGTTAAAGATTTATTTTACTCAGAGATAAATTCAAGGAAATTGTTTACTTGGAGTATTAAATTGTTCATTGGAAGTTATATATTTTGATCAGATTCATACCTAATGTAATTGTCTACTCTAAGCATACAGAATCAATGTGTGCATGCAATCAGACTTAAAAAGCTACCTCTATTATAATTTATTAGAATATTAAAACAAATAAATAAATTAGCAGAGAATCTTTAGAGTTTGCGTATTGTTTCATAGAAATAATATAATATAAACCCTTATGTATGAAACTCAGTATCATCTTGTTCCAATATGGTGGGCGTTCGTCCATATACACTAGCACGTTGGCGATGGGTAAAAGAAAGATTGGAAATCTCAGTTACTGCTCCATTGGTGAGATCAACTGTCTTAATGTTGCTCTCAATTTGATCCTTGCTAGTACTTCAAGGAATTACACCGCTCTTCCTTGCTTGAGACCAGGAAATAGGAACTGGGACATTCTGGACTCCATACCTTTGAGCAAGTTTTTGAATTACTGGGTTCTCCAAAAGCTTGATATGGTTGCCTGATGGTGAATTAGCTATCAAAGTGATACGCTTCTGTTTACAATAGTTTAAAAGCTTATCTCGACCAAGGAAAGGAGTAATCTAAACTTGTTTAACAGAAGGAACAACAGAGGCAGTGGGTGAAGCTAAGAGCTCATGGAACACGCAGGGAGCAGCACCCTCTGTCCCCTCGAAATCTACAGTAGAGGGAAGTAAATATAAACGAGCAGACCAAAATATTGGAGGATGGCCGAGAATACAAAGAGTCCTTCAGGCGTCCCTAACCAAACATGGGATGGATTCTATGATCCAGAAAATAGCAGATTTTGGCCTCCTACTGCTTTATCATTAGAAAAGATAAGTAAAATTATAGACTATTTTGCTAGAGCAGCAGAAAGAAGCATTAAAGCAGGAATTGATGTTATTGAAAGTCATGCTGCGCATGGGTACCTTTTGCATAAGTTTCTATGTCCAGTAGCAAACCGTCGTACTTATAAATATGGTGGTAATTATGAAACAGAACAAGACTGCTACTAGAGGTTATAAAGGCTATAAGAGGTGTGATTCCTCCAAATACCCCATTGTTCGTACGAATTTCTTCTACCGAATTACTACGTTGCACTGATATTGGCAACAAGTACGGGCACATGAGATATAGATTATTCGATTCAGCTTGCAAAGCAGCTCCCCCAACTAGGTGTCGACTTGTTGGATATTAGTGCTGGTGGAAACCACCCGTTACAAAATGTTGAGGTGTGAATACACAGGAGTATCGAACGGGCCAAGCTCACCATCTCCGCAGAAAACTTGACGAAGACCACAAACTATTGATTGGTGTAGTGGGTCTTATAACAGAAGCTCAACAAGTACAAAATATTGCCAATAGTATAACAGATATCCAGTTAGAATCTCAGACTGCAAAAGCCATTGCTGAGGTATCCTCTGATGAAGGACCCCAGGTTGATGTTATCTTTGTTGGTAGGCAGTTCCTACGAGAATTAGAGTGGGTTCTTAAATCGCTGATGAATTGGATATTGATATCTGGTATCCAAGTAATTTTCAACTCATTTCATTAAGAATGATTTGTTTAGTGGCCTCTTTCATAAACTAATTTGCCTTACTAATACATGTTACTCGGATGCATGTACCCGTATATAGTCCGAATATATTCAATCTTTTTCCGTCAACAAAGAGAAACATGTGACAGAATCAAATCAATTAAATAACTTTACTGAAATATCCTTAAAATTGCAATAATAGAATACAGCAGCCTAGACTTTATTCCTCAGCTTAAATACGTACATCGGAATTATAGGGGAACTATTACTTATTTGTCCCCAGGGTTAGTATTTCTTCGGTTTTAGGTATTAACTTCGTAGTGCGTCGGCTAGATTTATCAGCTTTCTAATTACTGCCATATTTTTCAATAAAATAGGTTCTTGCGTCATCCGATCCGGGTTACCTAGTGTATAAAAATCTACAAATATATATAAAGCTTACGAGTTTCCTCTTGAGCTTCAAAATTTAGGCCATCAAGACATAAGTAAAAATGACTGTTTCAGAATCCAATGCTAATACTCCAGTGCCAGGACTCCCATACTTCACTCCTCAACATTTACACTCGCCAGGTACCCCAATTGAGTTGACTGACAAAACACCCACTTTATTTACCCCACTTCAAATTCGAGATGTTACATTACGAAATAGAATCATAGTTGCTCCTATGTGCCAATACTCATGTGCATCATCAGGTCCTGAAATTGGTGTGCTCACTGACTGGCACATTGCGACTTTGGGTCAATATGCTATTAAAGGAGCGGCATTGATTTTCATAGAAGCAACTGCTGTTCAGCCCAATGGAAGAATCAGTCCCAATTGTCCCGGATTATGGGATGATGCTCAGATTTCTGGATTGGCAAGAGTTGCCAATTTCATTAAATCGCAAGGTGCCCTTGTTGGAATTCAACTTGCCCATGCTGGTAGGAAAAGCAGTACTACTGCTCCTTGGATCTCCACTTTAGCAGGAAAAAAATCTAAACGTGCTGATAAAGATGTTGGAGGATGGCCCCAAGATGTAAGGGGTCCTTCAGGAGGAGAAGATCAGACTTGGGATGGTGATTTCAACTCCGAGGAAAGCAGATTCTGGCCCCCTAAAGCTTTGACTACCGAGGAAGTGGAGCAGATCGTTCAAGATTTTGCCAAAGCTGCTGAACGTAGTATTAAAGCCGGTGTTGATGTCATTGAGATCCATGCTGCTCATGGTTATCTTATTCATCAATTCTTATCGCCTGTTACCAACCATAGAACAGATAAATATGGAGGCAGTTATGAGAATAGAACTAGACTTCTGTGTGAAGTGGTTACTGCTATTAGACAGGTTATCCCCGAGGGGGTTCCTTTGTTTGTTCGTATTTCTTCGACTGAGTTTTTGAATGATACCGAAGTAGGTAAGAAATATGGAACTTGGGATAATGATTCTTCAATTAGACTTGCCAGAGAGTTGCCTGGTTTAGGAGTCGACTTTTTGGATGTCAGCAGTGGAGGTAACCACCCTTCACAACAAATTGATGGATTCAATGTCAAAGATTATCAAATCAATATGGCTGATAATATCCGAAAGGCAATTAAAAAGGATAAGTCTAAGTTACTTATAGGTGCAGTTGGCCTTATTACTGAAGCAGAACAAGCCCAAGGAATTGTTGAGAATAGTACCAAAACTGAGATCCAACTTGAAGCTGAAGCTGCTAACCAGCTTACCAGCGGAAGCGGGTCGTCTGAACCAAAGGCTGATGCTATCCTCGTTGCCAGACAGTTTATGAGGGAACCTGAATGGGTGCTCCGAGTTGCTAGTGAGTTAGGTGTAGAGGTTTGGTGGGCAAGTCAATTCTTAAGAGCTACAAAAAAGTTTTAAGAAATAGAGATCGTTCAAATAAGTACATACATACAATTATAGAAATAAATTTCCTACTAGCTCCTTTCAAATATTATATATGGGGTCTAAGAAAGTTTCGAATAGAATGAAACAATAAAGAGTCCCATAACATTACTGTTTAGTGTAAGGAACTTTTCTAGCCAACCAACAACCAATTGTAGCTCCAACTATCTTACCAACTGAGTCACGGTTGAATACAACAGTCCAATCCCCAGGCGCAGGAGCATCTACACCGCGAGGGCAAGACAGTAACCATACATCTTCAGCCAAATAACGCATGAGATGAGAAGGTCCCATTCCAATAAAACCTTCAAAATACCCATATAGAAGACCACCAGATCCATGACAGTGAAAAGTTGACCCAACATTGGAAGACTTATAATCTCCTACATAATCACTATCACTATGTTTTAGGGTAACTTCAGGATAACCAATAAGTTTTCGTGCAGATAAATATAAGTTTTCTCTGGAACGATAAGCCTTCAGAACATCACCTTCAAGATATGCCGTCATACTGGAAGAGGTCGCATTGTGGGAATCTTTAAGAGTCAAGATCTCTGATCCGCCTGCAAAAGAAATAGATATTTCTCCAAGCTTTCCTGGAGCAGACAATATGATTAACTGGGTTTCTGAATCTAGGAATGCTCCATTCCATTTAGGATCTGCTTCAACAGTTGATGGCTCTGGCTCATCTACATTAAGAATCTGTTTCTGAATGTAGCTTACAGCATCTGCAGCGTCCTGCTCATGATTGAACATGACAACAACAGAGAGCCTTTCGCTAGGCAGATAACTTCTTTGAAGTCGATAGCCACGTAATGCTCCACCATGACCAAATGTGGCTTCTCCTTTGACATCACCATGCGATAAACCAAAACTGTACTTTGCCGGGTTTCCATCACTAAAAGTCAATGGCTCCGACATAAATCGATGCAAGCTATTCTTATCGGACCAGCTCAAGTCGACCCATTTTTCATACTCAATCATATCTTTCAAGGATGCTACAATGCCAGCATCACCAGACCATTCCATTTTATTTACAGCTGGTATAAACCCGCTTGCTTCGGTTCCTTCGTATCCAACGCAGGGTGGTGGATGTTCACCGGTATTTGGACAAAGCTTAGCAGTTGACATGTTTGCAGGTTTGAGAAGACGCTCTTCAAGTAAAACAGCAAGAGGCTGTTTTACTATATCTTCAATTAAACGCGCAACTATGTGGAAATTGGCATTGCAGTATGAATATTGAGAACCTGGTTGAAAGTGATATGAAATGATTTTGTCTAAGGCTTTGTCGGCAACTGAAAATGGACTTATTGGGTCAGCGCCCCAAAGAACTGACATAGCATAGTAATCTCGAATTCCTGACTGGTTATGACATAGATGCTGCACAGTCATGGTTGCCTTAATGTTCTGGTCATGGCATGGTATTTGTTGAACCTTTTCCGAAATTTGACCAATGATACCGCCGGTCACACCAGGAGGAGGGTTTCTCTCCAGGTCTATCAATAGAGCACATAGGAATTGTTTGGTAATGGAGCATATGGGCATCATAATATCCGATGTCATGACAATTCGTTTATCGATGTCAGCATATCCCCATGTGTATTCCCCAATAAGTTTTCCTTCTTTCAGAACTGCAACTGCACCTCCAGGCCCACGGAATAGGCTAGCGCAATCCTCCAAAACCTTTTCAATATCAGCCATGTTTTGTTTGGGTATAAACGTCAATTGTTAAAATACTAGCACTATATATATATATGTAAATCGGCTAAATTTGTCCGAGTAGTACCTCTGTAAACACTACCAATTTCTAGGTATTTATACTGTTGTTGCAACAAGGTGTCCTCTTTGGAATTTCGCTGGACTATTTTAAAGCTATTCGAATATCGAATATAAGATATGAAATGATGGAGTGGTCAATTGGTGCTAGTAAGTTACAATCGGCAGTGAAAAGGGATATACTAGTTACTGGTTAAAGATATTAATCCTCCATAGTGATACATCTGCTTATCTGATAAGGCTGTCAACGGAGATGCAAGATATTCATTCACCCGGGAATTGACCTCTGACTCGGGTCTGTAACGATACATAGCAACAAAGCTCACTCGACGAAAGATATTGTTACCTATTCAGCTGAAATAACAATTAATTGTATCAAAAATTAGCTTATAAAATTGTGAGATAAATTTGGTTTATATAAGATCGAAATGCTTGATTGATCGTAGAAAGTAAGTTCTTCATTTTTCAGTCGACCTTATCGAGAAATTTCAAAAAACAAATCTTTTGCATTTCCATATAAACAGTTTAAAGGGTTAAATATTTATCAAGAACATCTTATTCAGCCGATATATTAAAAACTTAGGTTTTATATGAACCAGTTACTGGTTAATGATCTTGCTTCTTTGCCCTTGATTTTAGTACATGAGGCTCAATCGCTTCTTATGGAAATATGAGAGGCTCAATGTAGGAGAGACATATTATTTAGTGTGCATTTCAGAGTCTGATTTGAACCAATAAATGGGGTCTTATTTACATGGAAAGAATGTAACTAAATCTTTGTTGTTATAGAATCATGAAACTATAGATTTCATATTTTTATTTTAAATATGCCATATCTGTATGAATTAATAAATCAAGCTATTAGTTTCACCTATTAATAGGTAATTTTATCAAAGAGTTGTTATGCCTCCTAAAGAGAACCCTAATAAACAACACTTTTGTGTTAACTCATTACTGTAGAAGATGTGGGGAAGATTTATCTAAGTTTCCTACTAAAGTATAATAAGTCAACTAGTTTTCCATGTCACAATCTTATACATCTAAAGGAAAAATACGGAAATATTCTGCTAGAGCATGTGACCGATGTAAAATTCGGAAGCGGAAATGTGATGGGTCTCGACCTTGTATCAGGTGTGTTCAAGAAAGAGTGAAATGTTTCTACACGGCACCAGTTAGGAGAGGGAGCTTGAAAATAAATTACAATGCAGAATCTTGGCAATCACAACAATCTGCTGAAAATATTATATTGAATAGCGAAGTGGATGTTCCTTTTGAAAGAGACTCCATTATGGATCACGAGGATAGTGAGCTCTACCTTGGCAGGTCTAGTGGTATAATGTTCTTCAAAAGGGCCAAAGAAAGATTATTAGAACCACATCAGGAAGCAAGCAGTTTTTCATTTGGAGATAATAAATTTCAATCAAATATTACTATGCCATTTATCCTTCCCCCGTTATCAATTACTGAACATCTTGTAGAACAATACTTCGAGTTTAGCTCTCCGACATATCGAATCTTGCACCGCCCTTCTATCATGCACTCACTGAAGGTGCTATATCAAGATTATAATCAGACGAATATTGGACCAGGCAGTTGTGCAATAATCCTCATGTGCTGTGCTTGGGGGGCTAACAGTTCTAGTGAAATGAAGGGATCTTACACAGGACAAATTGCCAGCGAGAGGTTTTATCTAGCTGCGAAACAACAACTTGACACTGTCAGAACAAACAGTCTTAGTACACTGCAAGCTCAATTTATGGTTTGTGCATATCTATTATTCAGTTCCCGGATAAATCAAGCCTGGACAATATTGGGAATAGTAGTCAGACAAGCCCAGGCGTTTGGGCTACATAGGAAGACTAACAATAAATCAGTTCTATTAAACGAGCTAGGAAAGCGTTTGTTCTGGTCTATATACGTGATAGATAGGTACTTGTCGGCTATTTTAGGTCGGCCCTGTTCTTTACATGATGATGATATTGATCAAGAGCTTCCCAACGCATTTGATGATGACCAGTTGAGCTATGATACTGTTTCAGCTTACCAGACTGGCGAATACAGAGAGATGGAAGCTCCTATATTTCACATGAGGTTAGCAAAATTGATTGGGTGTATTTTGAAAGAGCTATATAGCCCTTCATCTTCAAGAGTTGAATCTAGAGAATTGGAAATCACCGTTGCAGATATAAATCAACGCTTACAGAACTGGAAGAATGATCTACCTTATTATCTTACTTTTTATGGAAAGTTGAAATTACCATTGAAATTTCAACGTCAAAAAGATATATTGTATTTAGCTTATTTACATGCGTCAATGTTGTTATATCGACCATTCCTACTGTCTTCCACATTTGATACTATCAAAGAAGATTTCAGTGCTAGATGTGTCACAGCGGCTAATTTGGCTATTGAGGCAATCCTTATAGCCTATAGAAAGCAAGAAATAGCTTCTGCCTTTTGGTTTGAAACATACATTGGGTTCTGCTCGATAATAATTATTTATATTCATGCATATTTAAACTCTATTGGAGAGAGTCAATATTTCCGTCTGGCTGAAGAATTACAACGTCAAATAACTTGTTCTGCGCAAGAAAATGCCATTAGTTGGCGATATGTGGTTATAATGGAAGAACTCCATAAAGAAGTATCGACCAGAAATAATGATACAGGAGCAGGTATATCCGATTGGAATCAGTTTGAAACTCTTTTAGATCTGATAGATCCTTCCGAATTTAACTCAGAAATGATGAGATACTCGGCATAATATACCTACATATATATATTGCCATGCTTTAGTATAACCAACTATAATCTAAACTACTACATCTTCTAAAATGACTGACGATATAACACTACCCGGCCATGAAAACCAATGTTTACTAATAACTTCACCGGTAACGCTGTCAATCGCCTCACCAAAAGACCCATCCCATTGTAGGATGGATTCTAATTTCTTCCAAATCTTCAATTCTCGTACAATATTCTGGGTGATCCGGCTGTATATTAATTCCTGACAGTCTCCTAATGGCCAAGGGTTTTGTGTGTGAATACTTCCAAGCCCACCGAATGGGCCTGGAAAATAACCTTTGAAATTTGAAGGAGAAAAGCCGAATTCCATTAGTTGTTTCCATCGGGAATCTGATTTTGGTAAGAACTTATACTTAGGGACATTAGCCAAGACAACATCGTTTGCATCTTGATAAATCAAATGATTGCCCTTAAGATCACAAACATAAGAAAAAATATCTATCCCATCATCATCCTTGGTCGAAAATTGTTCAATAATATCACGTTGCATGTTATCGACCCAGTTATCGATATTAGAATGAAGATTCAGTGGTTTTTTGATGGGAGAAAGTGCTATCAGGCATTGCCAGAACAATACGTTTGACGAAAAATGGTAAGGAAAGTCAACTGGATCATCTGCCGGTGTTTCTGATGTTTCAAATATCCAGAACTCAGAAGACTTCCACTCCCGCAAGAGCATACTTAGGATCTCGTCAATAACTAAGCCGTATTTCTTTATGAGAGAAAGATCAGATGGCCACATGGACAAATAGTCACATAATTCTAATAAAGGATAACATTGCTGGTCCAGCTGAAATGTATTTGCATCTTTACAAAATCCTGTAGTAAGATATGACCGACCCCAATAAGTATTTGGTCGGGTGGCACATTCATACACCCATTTTAAGTGACCATAACAAATTTGTTTAATCCGAGCTTGAAATTTCAAAATCCACTCTTTCTCAACATAGTGATCTAATTTAATGTACAAATCAAGTAAAAATCGAATCTGAAAATAGTTATCTCGATTCCATCCCAAAGGCAGGGCTATGTGGTCAGTAATAAGACAAATACATACATCATTCACAGGTATAGCACAACACTGATCTATGTATTGATATGTCCTCTGAACAATGAAAGATTTAGTATCATTGTGTTGTTTCCAAGGATTATAAGGGGTGTAGAAATCAGGAAACACTCTGCGTCGAAGGTAACTTCCATTTTCAGAAATACTGAATAGCAGCAAAATTTCTGCGCCGTCATCTTTAATAGGAACAGAAATATCTTGCTCCCATGATATTGGCGATATACATGATTCTGGATAACCAGATAGTTCGATCTGCTCGCTATTAACTATAACAGACATTGTAAATTCTAAAGGGAGGTTTTCGTTCAAGACAACAAAGCTGCCTTGTTCAAAACTTGATTTGTTAATACATTGTGGAATTTTGATTGGTGCAACTTCAGTAAGCTGGGTATAGCTGGCCCTATTAAGGCTAACATTACCTCCAACTTTAAATTTGAAAGTCCCTCCGTTATTTCTGGGACTAATTTTTAGCCTCTGAAGCAAAAAGCCATCTTTAAAACAAAATTCAACAACGAGCATAGCTTCTGCAGTTTGTGCAGAGATTATGGGGAAATGATTACTGGAAAAATTAACGCTACTCGATTGGATAGTAACTGGATCCAACAAAAGACCAAAACCACTTCCAGGATCAGCAAAACAATCTAAGGGCTTTTGCCGGAATTTTCTGACTGCATTGCTATCATAAAACAGTTCACCTCCTTGAAACTGACTGTATGGATTCACTCCAGCATAACCATGAACTGAGTGGTAGCTGTTGAAAGCGATAATATCGCCATATCGTCCAAAGCTTGCATTTACTCCAGCAGAAGAGCCTAAATCAATTGTCTTTTCATTAGCCCTAACAGCAGCTATCGCTTTGGTCATAGTATTTTTGTTACGAACATAAATGTAATAAGGAGGGAAAACATATTTATAGGTGTTGTCCGGCGGAAATAACCCCCACAAAATACGAAGTTTCTATATCCACCATTAAACGGCTACATTCTGATGATGGTTTTAGGGTTCTAATTTGTGGAGAATGGTGGAAATGATTCGGAATTTGAAGGAATTGGTATGCGGCAATGGGTCGGTATAGCATTGTAAGCGGAAATGGTTTGATTTAAAAATTCCCCACACATAGACATCAAACAAATATTGATAAACCATGTTATAAATATAAGTCTATAACCAGAATCATTATTAGCTCAGAGTTCGAAGTTACCAGATATCCATATAATGCAACACGAAAAAGATCATCAGTCCTTTGTGGAAGAATTAGATCATCCTGTGAGATCACATCTGTTGAGACGAGATATAACGAGAGGATATATTCCGACTACTAAAGAAGACCAACTGAAGAACCGACAGCTAAACAGAAAGTTAGATATCTGTCTACTTCCATTTATGGCAGCTCTATATCTATTTTCCGGACTAGATAGGTCAAATATAGGAAATGCTCAGACAGTTGGGTTCACCGACAGTATTGGAATTCCCGCTGAAGCTCTAAACACTGCAGTGTCTCTATTTTATGTAACGTTTGTACCCTTTCAACCCATTTCTGCAGGAATTGGTAAAAGGGTCGGACCCCATATATGGATGCCTATTATCATGTTTAGCTGGGGTATTTTTGTCATCGGCCATGCTTGGACAAATTCGTATGGTATGCTTGTAGCATTCAGGTTATGCATAGGGTTGCTTGAAGCAGGGTTCTACCCGACAGCCTGCTTTTATTTATCATCATTCTATCCAAGATATGACTTGGCTCTAAGAATAGGTATATTTTATGGAATGTATGCTATCTCAGGAGCTTTTGGTGGTGCAATTGCATATGGTATATTTAAACATGTTTCTGGCTCATTACTAAATTGGCAATATTTGTTTATTATTGAAGGGTCATTAACTAGTTTCATGGCTTTGCTATGTGCAGCTATTTTACCAAAGAGTCCCAGAACTGCGTGGTTTCTAAATAGCGACCAGAGGGAGTTTGGAAAGCAGCGTATTATGATTGATTCAGCACTGTCCGAAGAAAGCAACATCACGTCTTCTGATATAATCGAGACTGTCAAAGACTGGAAGACTTGGTTTGTGTTAGTTTTCAACATCCTAGCAAGCGTACCCAGTGCTGCATTTTCTGTTTTTTTGCCGCTAGTGGTTAGTGGGCTTGGATTCTCTGGTATTCATGCTAATCTAATGACAGTACCTCCTTATGTCCTTGGTGCATGTGGACTCTGGATATTTACATATTCCTCTGATCATTACAAGGAAAGAGGCATCCATATCCTGGTATGTTTGATTATATCACTTATTGGCTTTATCATGGTCATTCTTATTACCAACAATGCCGGTCGATATGTATCATTGTGTATCCTTACATTTGGATCATATGGTGCAGCACCTCTTACAATTGCTTGGATTGCTGGTAATACGCCAGTCCCAGGAAAAAGAGTCTTATGCCTGGGGATCATGGGATGGGGAAATCTGGCAGGAATTATCGGTAGTCAGATCTTCAGAGCTGGCTATGCTCCTAGATATTTACAGTCCTTTTATGCTTGTTTGGGTATTATAGTTGTAACTATTATTGGATACATTGGTTATCGTATTGTGTTAACACGCGTGAATAGCCATCGAAGACGAATTATTGCCAACTGGACAGAGGATGAAATCTATAGTGAAGAGATTAACGACGATCGTAAAGGTGATAAAAAGTACACCTTTGTATATGGCCTCTAATTCTACATATGTATTAGCTTTTGTAATTTATCTGGTAGATGATAAGAATTTCTCAGTTATAGGAATTGTAATCCTATAAGTATATAATCAGAAGGTGAACTTAAATCGCTCGTTTTCCAGTTTCCACTAGCTAGTAGCAATAAGGGTAACATCGAGATAGACAAAACAGAACATATAAATTTATGATATACTTTAGTTACAACTGAAAGATTATAAAAATTATATATTATAATGAATATCACTTAATAATGTGACTTCAAATGCCCACTTTTTCTGTTAGGAGATCAGATGGCCACACTGGTTGATCTATACCATTAGTTCTAGTGCCTACTTGAAACTTGAGCTGCACTTTGCCAGATGGGAACTTCAAGACCGGTTTAACACAATTTACTTTACATCCCATAACTTTAGCATCTCTATCCTCAAAAAATGAAGGGTCAAAAAGTTCAGGGGTGTTAGCCTTAAGCATCTTAATACCCTCGGGGAATAGATATTGCATTGGGTGGTAATACCTGAACTTTCGTTTTCCATGTAGAGACCATACTTTATTCCATACTTTTTGGGGGTACGTCCCGACAGATTCAACAAGCCAATGCGAATAAGAGTTGATTGAACAATCCACAATGTAACTTCCACCTTGTTCTGCCCTCTTTATAAGAGCTGAAATAACACCAAAATGACCTGCCAATCCCGCGCAGTGATCAGAATTAGGGAAAATTGGAGTGACGGGTTCGTCTATACCATGCATGGCTCGTCCAAACTCCAAAGAAACTCCACAACAAGCGTCACTGATTTGTTGCCAACCGCTACGATTAGCCCAAGGACCTTCCCACCCATAGCAGTCTAGCCTTGCGATGATAATTCCTCTCTCACGAGATTCACAAAGGCTTAAAACATCTTCATCTCCGAGTCCGTATTTTGACAGAACATCAGGACGGTAACCATATACAACCACATCAGCCTCGAGAATCAGTTTTTTAGCTTTTTCAACATCTTCACTATTTCTAAAGTCTAATGAAGTGTTCCACTTCCCCCAGCCCATGTCTGGGTGAAGAAATCCCATGTCTGGTAGATGCTGAGAGGTGATCCTCATAACGCTGGCTCCATATTCTGCTAGACCTCGCGTTAGTGTAGGTGCAGCAATGATTCTGCTGAAGTCTACAATTTTAAGACCAGCCAATGGTCTGGATAGACTTGTCTCAGGTGAAGATGGCCACCAAGATGGTTTTTGATTTGGGCTTGCAAATTCCTTTATATTCCATAATTGATTATTGGCATTGGCTTTTCCATGTTGACTTGACAGGTACTCTTGCACACTCCAAACAGTTGTACCTGAAATCTTGAGCTGATCGTTACAAAGGCTATCCAGCTCAGCAGTGGTAAATTGTTTGACTTTATCTTCATAAACCTTGTGACAAATATCAAAATCATGAGCACCTTCAGTAATATCATGAGGCAATCCTAGTGCATCCTGAATCGTATTTGGATTCAAGTTAGAGTGAATGTGATAGAATCGTCCATCTTTAGTAGGATATATATTTCCTGCTGAACATCTATAAGCATTTGCAGAGTTACGATAAATATCGCAACTGGGAAATACTGTCTTGGTAGCAAACCCTTCTGTAGGAACAGCACCATTTTCATCAGTTTTTATAGTGGTTAGCAGACATGAAATCATGAATAATTGTGCGTGATCAACATTGACCACAATGTCTTGACTTTCACCATACTTTTTGTCAAGTAAAGCATTCATCATGATTGCCTCAGTTGCTTTCAGTACAGCAATACTCTCTGCTAATCTCCAATTGACAGGAATCACAGGCTCGTTACAGCCTTCAAATTTGATCTTTTTTGCATATCTTTCAGCGTTCTCTGGTAGAAGCTTTGCAATAACTGGATTCTCTAATATCCCTCTCTTTAGCAAACTATGTGACTCATCTATAACCGAGTAGTTTGGACGATAATTATTTGTAAATGTTGGCATCCTGTTTCTCAATATTGTGAAGCGATTGTGGTACGTTGTTCGAAGTTTATAAACATTATCTACCTGCAGATCCCCGCTTATCTTATCTTACAACACCGCGGCAGGTCCGACCTTGTGACAATAGCGATACAGAACCTCTCAACTAATAAATAGAGGTTTAATGCAAGATTTTAAGAATCGAGATAGCAAACTGTTTGTACTGCGATATGGGGATCAAATAACACCCTAATTCCGCATAAGTGTGATTATATGTAATACAGATGGATCTCAATGTATTCCCTCAATAGTTTGATCCAAGCTCACTTAAAGAGAAATGCTTCATTAAATCCGCAAAATTTTTACCATCTTTACTTGCACCTTTGCTAACGGAGTTAACATATTGAAGTATAATAGCAACAGTAACTTAATGATAACTTTCATGAAAACAAGTTTCTACTGCTGTAACTTCTACATATTTGCTACAGAACCTTCAGTTCATATTATATATATATATATCCTGAGGGCAGATGATCTGGGGAATTGAATGAAATACCGTTTGGTTAGAGGTCAAATCGGACATGACTTCTCGCTGTTATACAAACAGATTAAAGTTCGAGATGCTGTGAGTGTATACGTACGGACGTCCCTTCTATCTACGGTTAAAATTAAACATGTATTTTAGGTGTAACAGTTACAGTAGCTTACATGTACATATTTAGAGTGTATCCCAAGTCCCCTGAGAAAAGACAATATCAGCCTTATCAATAGACAGAGCTCTAGGTATTATTATTGAGACGCCACTTCACGAGTCTTGATCATTATGTTTCAGGACAGTCCGGATTGTGGTCGGCTGAAAGTTTGATATAATACTGTATGTGCCTTAGTAACTCGTCTCGGGAACTGCACCCATTGAAATTTCCAGTTCTCTCTAGCAATTATTTGTTCTAAACGCATACGGTTGATTATCCCACGGACTCCGACACTATAGACACTGTATTGTGACAGCATAGCTATCTTCAACTCCTGCCGGTAGTGACATCCGAGTAGGGTCTAAGTTGCTTCAAATCATGAATTTGCCACAATTACCCCATTTATGCCTCAATTAGAGAATTATATATATAAAGCAAAAACTTACCTCTTTTGAATATCTTCAAACCACTGGATTAAGAATATTAGGATAATGGGCTCTAGAGTTTGGAACGTTAAGGCTTTGTACAATTACACTTCTAGCTTATCAGAAGAGAGACTAGCTGATATTCAAGGTCACCCTCAAAAGGTTCTTGATTTGATAGACGAATATATTGCCCAAGGAAACCATTTAATGAACATTGGACCCATTAAAGGCCTAGATATTTCAAAGAAGATTCAAGAACTCAAACCGAAAATTGGAATTGAACTCGGAGGGTTTATTGGATATTCTGCAATTCAAATTGCTAAGGACTTTCCTAAGGAGAGTAAATTCTACAGCTTTGAAGTTAACGAAGAATATGCCGCTATAGCACGTTACCATATTGAACTTTCTGGGCTATCCGACAAAGTGGAAATAATCCTTGGAACTGCAAGTGAGACTCTTCCTAGATTTAAGGAGAGGATCAATGGGCAAAAGGTAGACTTTGTTTTAATAGATCATTTTGATCAATTCTATCTGCCAGATGTTAGGATTTTGGAGTCCTTAGATCTAATCCAGTCCGGTACACTTATAGCTGCCGATAATATCAAGGAGAACAAACCTCCAGGTTATTCGAAATATATGGAATTCTCTTCAGATGAAAAGGAGAAGTATATTATTGCTAACGAAAACCCCTCTGGATCACAATTTACTGGAAGACATGATATTACCTATTCAAATGATTTACTCACAGTGACAAATAAATCCGGTCATACTGATGGGGTGCAATATAGTATTGCTAAATAAAGATATTTCCAAGTTTCCTAAAGCAAAATAAAGCTTGCTTGTTTAGATCATTAGAATATGTTTTCCAATTATATACTTACTGGATTACTAGCTTTAAAGGAACAAAAATAAATCTTCTGATAATGATAATTGTAGCTGCTTAAAATCTATTAATTTGTTGAATAATATAAAGATTCAGTAGAAGTTAATCACTTCCTAGACTAGAAAGGAATGAATTGCTGGGAACAAAAAATGTAGTGCCAGTCACTGGTTTTGAGAAGTCTAAGATTCGATCATAGAGTCCAGGTGGTGTGCCCACAAACATGCGTTCAAGCATTTTCTCAACAACCCACAGATGTTTTGAGTAACCAATGAAATAGGTACCAAACTCGGAAGTTCCAGGTTTTCCAAAAGGCATATTGTCACGAAGGATGCTGTATTCTTCACCATTCTCATCCTCTATCGTTGCAAGCGATTTATGGGATAATTGAGTTCCTTCTGGTTCGTCATCTAACTCAAAATTGTCTATCTTCCTTCTCCCAATTATCTTTTCCTGTTGCTCAGTTGACAAAGATTCCCACGCATCGATGTCATGTAAATACTTTTGTATAACTACATAACAGCCACCAGCATTAGATGCATCCTCAGCACTGGTAGTTGTGACTGATTCAGCTAATTCATTTCCTACTGGATTGGCAGTTCCATCGACAAACCCAAGCAGATCGCGAGCATCAAAATATCTAAAACCAACGGTATCATCAACCACTGAGACTGAGTCTTGCAATAGGCCAAGTATCTGTTTTTCAAGTTCAAAACATAAATCTCTTCGGTTGGATCGGATATGAAACAATAGATCTCCTGGTGTGGAAATTGCTGTGTGCTTAGCTCCCTTTATTTCTAGGAATGGATGAAGCTCCACAGGACGAGGATGACTGGTTATTTGATCCCAGATTTTACTTCCAATTCCAACTGTACAATACAAAGAAGCATTTATATCCCGTATTCTTATGTTTTTAGAGATATCGTCAATTCTTGAGACTGTATCTCGAATGTTTGAAATTGCTGAGGGTTTATTGGTAGCCGTAAGTACAAGGAAAGTTGCTGACTCTGTTAAAGGAGCATCCACTGCTTGTGGAACAGCTGGTGTACTTGCGGACATAGTTCTGCTTAAAGGGGATATAATTCTAGAAGTACCGGTAGAAATCTTTATTTGTTTTACTGGTAAAAATCTCGACATGAGCTTCAATAATTTAGGTTTAGTCGTCTGGCAGCATCTTGGCCTTTTATGGAGTTGGTACTCATAACAAGGCGGTGGTGGGTGCTTCTGGCACCTGCATATCCACCCATCTTCTGCGGCTTTGTCCCGGCAGTTTCTTAATAGCAGTATGATTTAAGTTTAATGTGCTCGTTCCGAGAACAGGCAATTGCATGACTGCCGAAGGGAGCGAGTGCAACAGTCAGACAATTTAGATTATAAATAGCTGATTGGGGGCTTTGAATGATTTTGTTATTGGAAAAAGCCCGCGTGTTTTTATTATGTTCATAAATTAATCTATAATTAATTATTAAGCGCTTGTAAAAAATTTTGAACGTACAATTTATTCAGACTAGATATTTAAACGATTGAAATTCCAGATAAAAGATTCGATTAAATTAGGCCTTAAAGAGATCGGGATGAGCAGCCTTAATAAGATCAGCACCCTTTTCACCAACCATATAAACAGAGTTTTGAATTCTGCAATCAGGGATGATAGGAATTACAGAAGCATCAATTACTCTGAGGTTCTTAACACCATGAACTCTGAGCTTTGGGTCAACGACACCTTGTCTGATGTTCTTAGATAATCTGTTTGTACCACAAGGGTGGAAAGCAGTTTGACATCTGTCTAAAACAGCCTTGTTCATCTCCTCATCATTGTCAAGGGGCATTGGCCAAGGGTACTCAGAAACGACAAGATCCTTGAAACCTTCACCTTTGGTAAGAACATCATAACTGAATCTAATGCCCTCTCTCATACCAATAATATCCAATTCATCAGCAAAGAAGTTCAAATTAATATTTGGTTGAACTAGAGGGTCACTGCTGTTGAGAGTTACACTACCACCCTCAGAAACAGGTCGGACCAAATCGACAACAACGCTGATGTAACTACCTTCCTTGGGAGTTGGGTAATGCCATTGGAATGCGCTACCGAACATAGCAACAAAATCGAGCTCGAAGTGGGGTTGACCTTCAGGGCAGAAGGGGTCTTTACCACCATTGGCAGCCTTCCTCTCCCTGTAGAGAGGATCCTTCTCAAAGTATTCGTCAATTCTGGGGAAACCAACAAGTTCTAGCAAACCAGATCCAACAGGACCAGAGTGAGCGGTTCCAACTTTTTGTTGGTAATACTCATGAGCAGCCTTGTTCTTTGGATTTTGTCTAAGAAGGATATCGTCAACACAAACACCATCCTTTACTCTGAGAACGAATGGAACACCTGGGTGGTCGAGTAAGTTTTGACCAACATGAGGAGAATCAACTAAAGTACTGATACCGTGCTTATTTAATTCCTCCTTGGGACCGATTCCAGAAAGCATAAGGAGCTTAGGACTTTCAAATACACCTTGAGCTACAATAACTTCTCTTGTAGCATAAAAACTGTGTTCGTTGCCTTGGGAGTCGATAACAACAACACCTTTAGCAGTAAGGTCAGCCTTATTAATAATAAGCTCTTTACTGTGGACTTCAGAGACAATAGTAATATTAGGTTTATCCTTAACGAAGAGGAAACTTCCCGATCTCTTTCCATGGTAAATAGTGTCAACACAGTGAGTGAGACCAATCATTTCACCATCATAAATATTTTCCGTAGTTGGCTGACCTGTAGACTTCCAGGCTTTAGTCAAAGCCTCTCTAAATGGAACAAGTTCTTCCAACAATTCAGAGTGGGAAATAGGAAGAGGGCCACCTCCACCAATCTTTTTGAGCTCTCTGGGGTAAAGTCCCTCATCATCGTGGTATGTAGCACTCTTACGCAAATAAGGGAGAAGAGGGTCCCAAGTCCATTCATCACCTCCGAATTCCTTCCAGTTATCAAAGGTAGGTTTGCAACCAGGGATCCAAGTGAAGTAGTTTAAAGAAGAACTACCACCAAGAGCTTTACCTCTGGTATTGGGCTTTTCAATTCTTTCATAATCGTCACGCTTAACTAAAGTGGTCTTGTAAGCCCAATCATACTTGCTGCCACGAAGGTTCATAGCATTGGAAGGAGTGGTAATCTCCGCAATTTCATGAGAATTACCAACGCCAGCTTCAACAACTAAGACGGTGACATTGGGGTTTTCAGCCAGTCGACCAGCAACAACATTACCAGCGGTACCACCACCGACAACGATGAAATCGAAATGAGATTGAACCATTATAATAGATAAAGATGTTTATAGTATGAGATAATATACTCTGAATATTGAAATAGATTAATCTTTCAAGGGGTATAGGAGGGGTATATATAGTAAATCAGAGAAACTCTAATATCTTTGGTCTTCTTCTAAGGTCTTGGTGTACAGTAGTTACCACAAAGGAATTCCAATTAAGTCAGTAACTTCACCATGATGTAATTGCAATAGATGACTCTATCCAATCGGATTAAATGGCTCATGTATAGATAATCTATATATTTTTAAAGCAGTTTAGTTTAGAAAAAGTAACGGGTATTAAGATGTTCCAAAATCATATCCTAGAGATTGAGTTCTGTTGATACGCGAAGGCGCTTGTCCAAAATAAGCTAGCCAAAATAGCAAACATAATTTCAGTACCATAACTGATATTAATATAGCATGTTGTCTTACAATTTAATAATGATTGCATTATCCTGGCTTAACTAAGTTAAATTAGGAGTATTTGAGGAGACCATTACTCGAATAAGAAGCGGGGTAACTATTGCCGAACCTTGACTCGAAAATATATGCCCCATTTGGTATTCTAGTTATTAGAGATCTTCATTACCGGCAGGTTTTATTACATATCAAAGAATTGCCGACTGCTATAGAGGTTTATCATTGTCTTTAACATTTGATCTGAGCTGCTTGATGATGCTTCGTAAGTGCCGGATCTTCAGATCTCTGCCCTCTTTTGGCATAGTTGCGCCGCATAATAATATGCCTAAACTCCGCCGGATAGACTGCGGCTTAGCAAATGATAGCTTATCTTCATCGGATGTTGTAAAATGCCAATTGTAACTCTAATATTACGAAATATCTCTTGAAAATACTATTAAACATAATATTATATGTTTATGATAATATTTCCAAGTTTAAAATAATTTCAATATAAAATGAGTGGTTTAAA
Source organism: Sugiyamaella mastotermitis (assembly GCA_030572735.1). Lineage (NCBI taxonomy): Eukaryota > Fungi > Ascomycota > Dipodascomycetes > Dipodascales > Trichomonascaceae > Sugiyamaella > Sugiyamaella mastotermitis. The sequence continues at coordinate 27,502 of JAJMBN010000072.1, forward strand.
TCGAATGCTGTTCTTACTACATATGGATTTCGGCTGATCTACCTAAGCCGCAGGATATAAGCCAAGAGACCGTAATTTACTTTTTTCGGCCTTAAATGATGTACCTGGTCGGTTAGCTTACTGTACGGATCAAAATTATTCCACGAGCTCATTCTTTGCAGTGGAAGTAGTTAGACCAATACAAATAACTTCCTGGATATAGCAATATAATGAATCATGTGAATTATTATTCTAGTGAAAAAAGAAATTTTTGACAAATTTTGGATTGACTTGGGTAGGTAGTATAACTGTCAACAGCTACAGTTCGTCCACTAAAAATCGACTAATTAGACATTGCTCTTATTTTGGTCACACTAAAGATAAGTAACAAGTATACATTTTATAGTACAAAATAATTTCCTTTGTTTGGAGTCTAAATTAGTATATAATACGGTCCTCATCCAGTATCATTAGACATTGATTTTTATCAGACCCTAAAATGGCTAATTCAAAGAAATACTCTGTTCCAATTTATACCACTTCCAACGGATGTCCAATTCGGGATCCCAATGCTATGCTTAAGATGGGTAAATATGGACCTGTATTGTTACAGGACCATCACTTTATTGATATGTTAGCTCATTTCGACCGAGAGAGAATTCCTGAGCGAGTTGCACACGCAAAAGGATCAGGTGCTCATGGTTATTTTGAAGTTACAGACGATGTATCTGATTTGGTCTCTGCTGATTTCCTTAATGGTATTGGCAAAAGGACCCCTATTTTCACCAGATTCTCTACAGTAGGTGGGGAGAAAGGTTCAGCTGATTCTGCTCGTGACCCCAGAGGCTTTGCTACCAAGTTCTACACCCAAGAAGGTGTGATTGATTGGGTTAATATTAATAGTCCTATTTTCTTCATTAGAAATGGCGTACAATTCCCTTATCTTGTGCACACTCAGAAAAGCAGAGATCCCCAAACTAATTTGAAAGATGTCAATATGTACTGGGATTTTTTATGTAACAACCCCGAGTCTTTCCACAATGTCATGTTTGTCTTTTCTGATCGTGGAACTCCTGCTTCTTATAGACACATGCACGGATATTCTGCCCATACTTATAAATGGATAAACAAGAAAGGAGATTGGCACTACGTTCAAATTCACTTACACACTGATCAAGGTATTAAGAATTTGACCAACGAAGAAGCTCATCAATTATCAGCCGACGATCCTGATCAAGCTGGTAGGGATCTCCATGAAGCTATTGAAAGGGGTGAGTTTCCATCCTGGACTGTCTATGTACAAACAATGACAGCTAAACAGGCTGAAGAAGCTGATTTTAGTGTTTTTGACCTCACAAAGACTTGGCCCCAAGCCGAATATCCTCTCAGACGATTTGGTAAATTGGTTCATAATCGTAATCCTGAGAACTATTTCGCTGAGGTTGAACAATCTGCCTTCAGTCCTGCAAATACAGTTCCTGGTATTGAACCTTCGGCAGACCCAGTTCTACAAGCAAGGCTATTTTCCTACAATGATACTCACAGACATCGATTAGGACCTAATTTTAATCAAATCCCAGTTAATTGTCCTTTGCAAGCCCATAATCCCTTCCAGAGAGATGGTGCTGGTTGTATTAACGGTAATTATGGTAAAGAGCCTAACTACCCCTCCTCATTTCAACCATTATCATATAAGACTGATATTGCTGAAATGAAGGAACATGAAAAATGGGTTGGCGAAGCTATTAACTTCCATTGGGGTGCTGATGAAAAAGACTTCCATCAACCTAGAGAACTTTGGAAGGTATTTGGAAGGACTGGCCAACAAGCTGCTTTTATTCATAACATAGCTACCAATCTGCGAGAAGCTCGTCCCGATATCCAAAAGAGGGTATTGGAAATATTTGCAAAGATTACACCTGAAATTTCAGAAAGAATCCAAGTATCCCTTTAAATGCCTCTTGCATTGAGCTAGTTAGTTAATTTTTGCTATATAATTAGTAAAGTGATATATTAAGATTTTTCTACATTTTAATAAGTCTATTGAATATGAAATATATTAATTATGTGAACAGCCTAGGATATATATAACAGAAAGATTTGTTTTTGTTTCGGCAAAGAATACGCACTACTAAACAAAGCGGCAGATTTTTAAACTAGACACGTAGAAAAAACGTATGGCACCAGAACAATCAATAAAGTTTCAAATAAAGCATATAATCAGAACAAAGGAATAGTCATATATTATTCTGTTAAAATTAATAGATAGTTATTTTTATTTTTATTTAGTCGCTAATGTATAATGATGCCATGTGTATAGGAGACGAATCCGAATGCTGTTCTTCGTTGAATAAACCATAGCTAATTTGATTTGATCTAGGTGTAATAAAAGAAGGGAGTAGATCATTGATTGCTTCATTTACCAGTTCATCAGTTAGATCAGTTAATTCATCGGCATTGCTATACTCTGGAACAAGTATTGTATTATGGAATTGGCTGGAATTCCCCCTTTGTAAGGAATTATCTCTGGTATCTGATTTGATAAATTCAGGAAGAACAGGAAGAACAGATGATATATTTCTTGTTTCGGTGGATGAAAGGCTAAATATCAATAAACTGTTAGAATCATCAAGTATGTTAAAAGATTTTAAATTCTTGAGTATTTCCTGTTCCAATTCTCTTATTATTGAAATTCCGGTTAAGATGGTATCTTGAAGGTCTTGTGTGTCAATTCCAGCCCGAATTTTAAATGCATATAATAAAGTTGATATAGATAATAAAAGAGTGTTCAGTGACAGCCAACAAGGCGGTTCCCCGGAAAATATGTGTATTTCTTTGTATAAAAATATTAGTTCTTTTGATATTTCGATGCATTTCAAAGCGTAATTTTTAGTTTGAAATTGTACCAGTTCGGTTAAAGTATGTGACGTCGAACATGAATTTAAATATTTCATAAAAGGTTGGTATAATATTAGTTGAACGTGAATATATGTCGTGTTAATAAGATAGTTGGCAGTTTCATAGCTGGGCTCAATATTTTTACCCAACTGAAGTTGAGGGGGTAAATATTTATTCCACTCTAAAAGTTCATTTTCTAATTCTATTGTGTCCGTAAGCATATCCAGCTCTGTGTCTTTCGCTTCTTTTGACCGCATAGAACTTTTTGTTATTATCTTGTCAAGAATAATAATTAATGAAGTGTGTATATTAGCAATAAACAGAGATGAAAGTTTGTCACTAAAAGTTGGGTAATAGCCCTTCTCAGTAATGAATTCGTCCTCTAATTCTGTTGGAAAGGTTTGATGACAGTCCTGCTGTCTTATTCCAGGAGGCAGCCCTAATATTGAGCTAATATGAATGTCAAGTTTAAATATCGTCCAGAACAACATTTTTCTTACCTCTAATTCTATAGGCATAAGATCGGGGTCATCTCTGATATGTAATCCCATCCTAAGGGCATTTCTATTTGCCATACCTATATATGTATAACAAGTCGATATGTTCATTGAATATAATAAAAAGATAGACATCATAACCAAACATTGAAGATTAGTAGTATCATCTATGTTGGTTATATCAATCAACTCTTTTGCAGCAAAGAAATATTTTCTCCCATCATATTTTTCGGATGCTTGGCCCAAAGCACTAGGCTGGAAAAGTGAGCCAGTTGCTAGTACTGCATAGAGTAAAGCCAGAAATCTGTAATGATGCTCATCATAATTACGAGGGCTCGTTTTATAAATTTTATCGATTTCTTTTAAAAACGTGGGACGGTGGCAAAATCTGAATAGTACACATGCATTATTCAGGGCTGAATCTACTAGCTTCATAAGAATTTGTTTGGGTGGCAGAGCAACAGAAAGTTCTGGATGATAATAAGACTCCGAAATAGAACCCGAACTTGGGATACTGAATTTAATTGGCCTACTACCACTTGTTAATTCATAAACTGGCGAACAACTTTTTGTTTCGACATGGGAGTCATTCACGGCATAATATTTAGTAGTAGTAGTGGTAGTAGTAGTAGGTTCTGTAGATTTAATGGTCTCTTCTGCCAAGGTTGACGAGGTTGAGGATGTGTCCAAGTGATCAAATGTCGTCTGAGGTTGCTCAAATGCCGGGGAAACTTTTGTTTCTGATTTTATGTTTTGATTTGAAATGAACTCCTGGAATGATTCATCTTTAAATGACTGCGACTTTCTTCTAGTTGAAGGTTTATCGTAAGTACACTCTTCGGCATGTATAGCACACTGCCCACATGGCCGGCAACCATCACATTTCACCTTCTTTCTGCGGCAGTTGTCGCAGGCCCTCTGTATGCGAGAATATTTATGCCGTGATGCTACCATATTGTAAAATGATTGATTTGGATTACTCACTGTTCAGCTGGTTGAATATATAGTAGGTATTACTAACCTTATAATTGGTAGAATCTTCAAAGGTTCGACGATAGTACGTGAATTTTATAACAACTTGTTTCAATTTGGTATTATGACAGAGGTATTTCTTATTTTAATAAGAAATTTGTGTGGGGAATGTATATAAAAATATATCCATATTGAACAAAGGCATGGATCTTTATATAAATTATCTCAGGTATCTGTAGCTTCGAGACATGCAAATCAGATGCATTAAGAAATCGAGTTGGAGTGGTAACAAAGGTATAATAACAGATTAGGAATTATCGAACTAGTATTGAAGTGGTTAATAAATTTGTTAACATCTGAAATAAGTTATTGCAGATTTCTCGGGTAAGCATATGTAGCTTTACCCAGTGCATATCTAACTAAATCTGGACTCTTCTGACTACCAATAATGGTCATCACTATTTGAACAATTGATCAAACTTAACTTATATATTTTTGCTTTTTCGATTTATTTCTTTCATGAACTTTATATCAATCGATCCTTGATCTAAAATAGATAAGTATTAGTAATAGTAAGTGTGTTCTCGAGTGCACACAAGTAACAGAATTTTAAAGATTCAAGAATCTTTACAAAATTGATGATAATAGCTATAATAGACTTCACTGTTAATACATATTATAATTAGATTAGATTGTATTTGTTTTCCTTCTTGTTTGCTTCGCATTTTTTTCTTTTGCATTAAGAAAGCTATATGCTATCTAGCTGGATGCTGGATGCACGCGTAATTGTATTCCGGTTAATTTTTCCTTGTGATATAGCCAATTGATTATTTTCCTTGTTTTTACTACTGTTAATTATAAAATACCAGTTTTGTATTACCTATTTACATCATTCCATGCAGGGAATATTGCAGATAATTCCCTGTTTAGTGAAACATAAAACCAATTGAAACATTTTCAATTTCTACCAGCACTAAACTAACTCAATCTAACTAACTTGTTCAATCACATGCAGCTTATTTCAATTTTTGTTTGCTATTATCCTTAGTTTAGTTTGGTCATCTGCTAATTATTAGTGGGTATCAATTGGCCTTTTAGCGGCCCGCTCTTCTCTTTGCAGTTAAATCGAAATCTAGATATCTTCTGGTTTATTTTTCAAGACAAGGCGCAGCTGGCTAATACATTTTTGATCATAGAAAGGGATTTTACCGCCCTTGATGCTTAGATGATAATTATTAATTATGTTGTCTAGATTAGTCCAGGCTCTATTATTCTTCAGAAAAAATCCTGGGCGGTCGTCCAAAAATACCCCTGATCTTTTACATGTTGTACATGTTGACGCTTGCTTAGATATGCTGGTAAAAAGCCGCATGATCGGGTGGAATTTGGTGGCCGATGGAATATTCTGCCCGACGTACCGTTCTAACTGTGGTTCTACCTGCTGAGCCGCAGTCAGAAGCAGCCGTCTTTCGCGTTGCACAGTCCATCTGGGGACGCGCTTTTATTTTTCTGGCTCAGAATCTTCTACAATAACTGATTAAAAATATACACTTTTTATTTATCAATTATGTAAAAAAAGATCTAATATGATAAGATATATTTTTAAAAAGACAATTGACTTAGTAAATGTATGATAATTGTTAAATATTATGTGATGTGATGTACATAAAAATTAACTTCGAAGTGGTTTTCTAATCATTGCATACAGCTGTAAAGTTAGATATGTATCGGCCAAATATCCTTCTCGGCATAAATATTGACTATAACTTACCAAACCTTTTTGGCCATTATCATCACATTCAATATCAGCAACTCTTTCAAACCCAAATTTTTCGTATATAGCAATATTAGGTGTGAATTTACTGGATTCAAGATATGACATATAACCCCCAGCATCAGCTTGATCCGTTGCAACCTTTACTAGCTGCTTAGAGATTCCTAGGCCTTGATACTGAGGATCTACGGCCAATACATGCAGGGACCAGTAACCTTTAGGATCGATCATATATCGAGTCTCTACTTCTGCTGATTTTTCTTTAAATATTTTCAATCTCTAGAAAATTAGTTTACTACATCTGTGGATGTAAAGAAATTCATACCTCTCCTAATAGAAAAGAAAGATCTTTTTTTGTGTACCACAGCATCCATTGCCAAGGTGAAACCCAGTTCCTGATTAGTGTATACAAATATCTATTAGTAGGTTGTGGAGAATCCCAAATTGCTACCCCCACGATTTTGTTTGTACTCTTTTCTTTTGCGATATATGAGGAGCCTTTGAAGATTTCGGGCTGAAGTCTGAGCTTCCAGAACTCTTTGTCACTACCTTCGGGACCAAATAGCCATTCATGAAAAGGGTCTTTTTTAAATGCGGCTACGATCACTTCGGCACTATCTTCCAGAGTTCTGGATGATAACTTCTCTATGCATATAGACATTTTGGTTTTGATGATAAGTATAAAGGTTTAAGCGAAAGATAGAGTCTTGGATGAATATGTTGGTGCAGAAATCGTCCGGTTAAATATTTAAATCTTCTTTAGAACAGCACTCCGCCTGACTCACCTATGCATCGAACTTTTTTACGTCCGCAGTTGTAACATGTGTAAATTTGGTCGGAAGTCGGCAGTGACTGAATTCCTTACCCCGCAGCAAACTACTAAGTAGTAAGTTACTGCCGTATGTACCAAGAAATCAATATCTTTCAAAGTTAAAAAGTTAGTCACTAACAAAAGAAAAGTATGAAAGGAGATGAGATATGAAAATTCTGAATAAACTAATATAATTATTTATATTCTTTGTTCATTCTGCGCATCCCTGTAGATATTTTTATATTGACAATGACCAATTCCACTTGATACTGACTTACTTCGGGAGCTTTGACACTATCACTCTTTTAAGCGGAAGCGGACATAAATGATTTTTTCACACTTCATAAATTAACAAAATGACATATATATCCTGTAGCACTGTTTATATTTTTATGCGAATTTAACCTAAAGAGAAATGCTGGCATAACTTAAAACGTAACTTAAAGTTATGGTGCCTTTGAAGCCGTCTGTGACGGCTTACCATTAGTCAATGCTTTCGTAAGCAACCGTTCGGGTGTTAATAGCCCATCCAGAACTTGCCGCTTGCAGTAGTAAGTTAACTTAAGTTAAGTTAACGTTAAGTAGTTACCATCAATAAGTGTAATTAAACCAATATGATATTCATCACACAGATCTTTCATAATAAAGCACATTTGCGAACAATGAATATATATGTAACTTTGATTATTGATAAGTGATTGATTTCTTGACTGATATATTTTAAATATTATTTTTATAAAACATTTTAAACTCCTTTTCTTCACAGTCACCACGGCAAAATATAAGCGACATATAAGTTACGCATACTTGTGTCCAATAATTCAATTATTACTAATTAGTATGAGATCAATATACTCGGCACTAATGAAATTTACAGTACTCAACTATTCATCGAAACAATCCAATTCTCATAGCCTTATATTAATGAATATTTAATCTACCCAATTTTTTTTCAATTATTAGCATTTCACTCCTGAATTTCAGAAGAGGTTGTGACAGTTGCAAAAGCATCAGCTAATTCGTTAAGTGCAGTTGCTACTAAATCACCTGCACATACTCCAGGAATATGTCTATCACCAACACCATCTTTAAGGACAATCACAGTATAACCCAATTCATTACCTGCTCTAGCAGTAGTCGAGACACAAACATGGGCCATATATCCTACCAATACAATCTTCTTTCCTGTTGCACCTAAAGTCTTAAGGTACTCATGTAAGTCGGTTTTAGCAAAAGAGCTTGGGAAGTTCTTCTTAACAACTTTTTCACCTTCTGCAGGTTTCAATTCACTAAATTCATCAGCCAATTCGGTATATGGGGTAAATATTGGTGCTCCTTCAGGCACCTCATGAACTACGTGAATAATATTCTTATTCCCAGCTTTTCTGTATTTGGTAAGAACTGCTTCAATGACCTTGCGACTTTCGCTGACTTTCTCCACTTTGAGCAGACCTGATGCATACTCATTCTGAGCATCAATGATTATTAAGGTAGAATCGTGGATAGATGCAGTAGCAGGGCTCTCACCAGTTAATTCACGAAGCGATTTCACAGATGCCATTTTTGTTAATATATTTGTTTGTAATCAATCGAAATTTATAACGGGTTTTGATGGGCTCAAATACTATTGTTTCCTGTAGCAAGTGTAGATAGTATTATGTGAATGCGGGCTCCTAACGCCGCGGTCCCACAATCACTCAGTAATCCCGGCACCGGTTGAATGGTCTTAGTGGAGAGCCACAACATGTTAAACATTTTCAGTATTATAGACGGAAGCTGGGCGCCTATTTTTCTTGATTTGTGCGAAGATGTTCAATAATGCATTAAGGTTTATATAATTAACCTTTACTATATTAGAAATCCATCCATGATTTGTGATTATAGGATTTTTACTTGCGTGTTGCTTAATAAGCTTTTCATGAACTTTGAAAAGATAGAATTTATGAATTCCAACTATAGGCGATGTCAATCGCAAAAAAAATACGGTTATATTAAATGGTTTTATTAATTATTTTTAGAGGATTTATACTTGTATATGGGTCATCTCATGCTTATAATCATATCGAATAACGTCTTTTTGCAGACTAATACCCAAATCTGATGGAATAGCTGACTGAGAAGAAACAGCCTTACACCGTCAAGGGGTCTCCGGTAACTAGTAGCTTCAGCATGCTTGAACCAGCAAGTTCATACTGGCTATATTGTTATTCTGACAAAGATATGCAAATGAATTCACACTGGGAACTTTTATTTTATGTTATTTGAGATAGCAGCATAACTATAGTGTTAAAGAATTAAAAGCTGTAGGATACGTTTCGAATTTTATTGAGCGCTTTCTACCGAGCTTTTACTGAACTCTATACTCTCATCATCTTGGAAGAGAGTGGCAAAAACCTTGATATCTCCAGATTTTGATGTCAATATATGCTTTCAGTTGTTGTATAAGCAAGCTTTTCCGATCATTCCTGTGAAATTAAGCAAAACGTATGTATGTGCTATACAGCTCCAAATACTAATCAGTTCTTTGTTGCTTGAGATACGGCATAATTAGGAATCCATTTTCAGGAATAAAGTCATCCGGATTCTCATATTCTTCAGGACCATGAAGGAAGAAGTTCTGGGTAAAAGGTGGGAATTAACATGGTACCTTTAGCAACAGCGTAGTCTTTTGCAACCTTGAAAGGTTTTTCTTAACTATATAAAGACTATACAAGGAAGGCACTATAGTCACAGGATGCCTATATTGCAATGCTCCATGAATTCAACTAAATCAATACTTAATCTTCTCGATAAAGCCCTACCTTTCACTCTGAAATTGTTCTGCTCAAGTCTTTTCCATAATATCAGCTTTGTCAGATATTATTGGAAACAACCATGCTGTAGCAGATGAAGATACATCTTGAGAAGTAAACAGAAATGTGAAGATAGTTTCTGAAATTCTTTATTAGTAAATCCACGTAATTGGAATTCTTGGATGTCGTTGTCTTCAGGTACAGTTGGATTTTGCACAAGTTCAATCCACGAATCAAAAGTACAAGGGGTTTCTCCTCATTTGTAATAAGCTCTTTAGCAATAGCAGAAAAGTTCACCAAAATCCCCATAGTCAAATCCGTTATTTTCTTTCCGTACCATGTTTAGTAAAAGGCAGAAATATAGGGAAATTTACGACCTCAAGGACAGCAGCCATATTGCAATTATTAAAGATTATTTTCACTATTTTAACTGGCTTTTCAGTGATATAGTCAACACAAAATGTTCGTAATGATACGGCACAGTTGTGGTTGTGCGCCATTAGCACTAGTTAACTCAACAAAATTTTCAAAATACTTATCAAATATATCTTCTTGATGAAGTAGGTAAACACTGAGATCGAGAGATATATAATTTATTGTAGCCATAAATTCAACATTTGTATGAGCGCTTTGATGTGACTTATACTTTACTGAACTTATAAGGCTTAGTCAACATTTCACTTCAGACTAGGCTAGATTAATCGTTTAAACTTGGTGCTGCACTCTACCTGTTACAGATGAAATGAGTATTGTCATTTGTATGTTATTTGTAATAGTGGCAACACACAAACAGCACGGCATATAGTTTAGTGTTAAATTTCAGTTACTGGTTCAGTTCGTTTAAAAATACCCGGCTCTATAACCTCTGCAGTCTGCTTCCGAACCTTCTGGAATACAGTTTCAGAATTATAGAGTTCTACTAATATCAAGCGTTATGGCAAGATCTCGGTAAGTAACTTTCCTGCACTATACAATAATGAGGGATAAAGTTTTGGTTATGCATCACAAAAGTAGCAAATATCTCAATACCAGTAACAGTAGGATTGAACTATTTGGAACACTTTATGGATTATTACAGCATATATAAGCAAATAAACTTGAAACATATATGCAAAACTTATCTGTAGAATAATAATTTCAAAATCTTATATAATGTATTCTATATAATGAGCGAATTTAAAGGATTATTGAATAATTAACAACAGAAGGTCCAACATAACTTCGTCTAAGGGCACCCTCCGCAATTACTGGCTCCAGAGCTGCACCCATACTGATAATTAGATGCATTAATATTGTCTGAATGCATATAATTGTGCTGATAAGCTGAACATGCGGTACAAGGAGGACAACCTTCTCCAGAACAGCATTGCTGATATTGCGAGTCTGGATTCATACACATACAGGATCTTGACCCTCACATTCACAAATAACAGATGCAGACCAGCCTAGAGTTTGAGTCACAGCCCATCCAAAATTGGCAGAAAGAAGTTCTTTTACAGTCGAATCCAATACTCCCAGACAGCTCAATAGAATTTCAGTACGAATACCCAACACCGAAACTTCAACCCAGGTCTAAGGAACAGTAGTTACAGCCTGGAAATTGTTCCAGGCTGGACTCCACCGAGTCCCGTGTTGAAAAATTTGGTATCTTGTACACCAATTCTGAATAGGTGTAACAGCTGTTTCAAGCAAAGCTTCATTGAATGTGGCGTTGCTGGATGTAGATAAATTAGCGGTATTTCCAACTTCGTATAAAAACTGATCATTAGTGTATAGAAATATTGCTAAATTGAAATTCTACTTGGGATAATCCGATTACAGGATTTCTCGTGTATAATTGAAATGACATGACTTGGAAGTGCATCGAGAGAAACAGGACTATATGTCTGTGCAGCAGAGAAACTGAGGAATAATAGAAGAGAAGAAATAAAAACAGCAATAATCATCATTATTATAATTCTGATTTCACTTGAATTTGCACAAATAGTGCAAATACTTTATAAAGAGGATTTTAGTCCAATTTATACATAAGACCAAAATCATATATTGCGACTTTTACTACAGAACTGTTCCTCCTTACTAACATTGGTACTGGCATTTACCAATTATAATATAAGATGCAAGTAAGTTAACTACACTGTAACTATTAACGACTCGTAACGAGAGACGAGAGGTTAACAAAATGAGCCAGGAGGATAGTGTCCAAATTGTAGTAATTACATGTAATGTGTGTTATACCATGTCATGTAAACTATTATTTTATTTTTAATTTGTTTTTGCTTTTTCTTCCAGTTTTGAATTCCTTTTTAAGTTAACATTTAAGAGCGTCAGTTGAATGTTTCTTGAAACAGATAGAAAACAAAAATACTATTAATTATTACCTATGACTACACTGTACGCTGTATATGACATACCATAAGCAATATGTTATAAATAACAAAAAGAAAAATTAAAGGAACAAAATAGAACAGAGAGGAAATCAAAGGCAACATGTTTTAAAAGTTATTGCAAGTGTTAGCTGACTATAGATAGGACGTGATAAGTACTTATTCACATGTGACTTAAATTAATTTACAACCTAGTTACAAAGTAAACTTAACTATTAACGTAAATTATCTGTCTTTAATTCTAGAATAATACCGAAATACTATATTTTGCATTTTATTTAATAATATTTTCTTGATAGCATAGCAACCCCACTTCTATAAACATGACAGCACAGTATTTAAAGCTGAAATCTACAGTCTGACTAAGTTAAATTACATATTAAATACGATGCACTCCTCCAGAACTCAGAAGTAGTTGCATATCGATTAAATTAATAGTCAACGGTTCAACTTAGCGTTACAGAGTATTGAGGTTAGAACATTGCACAGGAAGCCAGATTTTGTAGCATTAGGATATAATCACTTGGCAAAAGAGGCCCCGTATCTTGATTGAATCTCCTTGGAAACAGCGATTTGACCGGAATTTGGAGATGGATACGTTCCAAATAATAAATATAAATCATCTTGATGGCATACAGCACCAGGAATATATCACAAAAAGGCTAGGCCAATATTATCAATGTAACATTTAACTATTTAGTTAAGTAGAGCGGTTCAGCAGAAAAACAGAATTTATCTTAAGGTAGGGTTAGGTGCATAAAATAAAATATCTCACATAATGCCGGTTCAGCACATTCGGTTTCATTTTATGTATATGTTAACGTAACATGCAAGTAACAATTTAATATCAGGCCAACACGCGAGCTCTCTGAGCAATCAGTAGTATACAAGTTTGACAACCTTTTTGACGCGAATCCTATATATGGTGTATAAACAGAATTTATAGCATGAAAAAAAAGAATGATATTTAAATAATAAGTCACTTTTACAGTAAATTTGAAAAGATATAGATCTGTAGCACATAGATAATCTACTAAATGGAATCTGAGGATAACGGTGGTATTTCCGGATACAACTCAGAAGAAGATTGTCTCCTTATGGCTGTAAGTGCAGCAGCAAATTCTGTATTCCTTACCATTTTGGATGACTCCAGGAAGAGAAAGAGAGAAAGACTGCTGTATTTAGAAAGGAAAAGGTCACAGCAGAGATCTGAACATTATCATAACTCGATGAAACGGACATTTTGCTGGGATTCTATCAGTGATGCTACTTGTATTGAAAGAATACCGATTCAATAAAGAACAAATCGTCTTCCTTATTGAGAAACTGGGAATCCCAAATATAAAATACAGCCAAAGAACCAGGCCTGATCCCACTCTAGCATTTTTTTTGACGCTCGAAAGACTCTCCTATCCCTCGAGATACAAACAGTTTTATGGGGAGTATGGCTACAGCACTGCTTCAGAATCTCATATTTTTTGTGGGATTATAGATCATCTCTACTTACTAGTTAAGGATAAGCTATAAGCTACCATGGGATGATTCTAGGCTAACTGAAGCGCAATTAAGAAGGTATGCAAATGCAATAAAAGAAGCAACAGATGGGAAAATATCTTCAATCTGGGGATTCATAGATGGCACCGCTCGAAAAATCTGCAAGCCAACTGAAAACCAAAAAGCTTCATATTCTGGTCATAAAAAATTTCATGCCATAAAATATCAGACAATAGTTACCCCTGATGTATTGATATCCAGTTTGAGTCGGGGTTATGATGGGTCCAAAAATGACATAACCATGTTCAATGAAACAAAGATTCTTGCAAAAATTAGGAATTTATTTCCACCTGAAGGAGACATGCCATGTCCTGTTAATATTTACTGTGATTCTGGATATGCGTTTAACTATTGTCTTATCGTTCCTTTTCGTCAAAGCGAGAATATCGATGAAGAGACACATTCAATATCACAACTAATTAATGCGGTTATGAGCGGACAGCGTATTGTTGTAGAATGGGGATATAACTCAGTTGTGACATATTGGGCTTTTAACGATATGATGAGGCAACAAAAGGCTTTCAATGCTCAAGCGGAGAAAGTATACACTGTCTCTGTGTTTCTGACAAATTTACTATGCTGTTTTAATGGAAATGCTGGATCACGTAAATTCGGCATGGACCCACCAAGTGCAAATGAATATATCAACTATTTTCTATAGGCTATGTACATATAAAGGGTAATGAAAAATCTAATACTACTTCTCCATTTTTGATGTTATCTCCTTAGCGAAACTTTTCAAAGTCTCACCTAAGCTATTCATTAATTTTACCTCTAAAACTTTCATACTATCGTTCATATCTTTCATATTGTTCGAAACATCTACCAACTTCTTATCTAACTGTTCTTCTAACTTCTTGACATTGTAACTCGTGCTATTAACTTTGTCATTCATCCTAGTAATGTAATTTTCCATTTGCTTGAGTTTGGAATCTCTCGATATTTTACTCGGACTTCCATCATACCGATGCGCTAAAGTCTCACTAATAGATTTGATGGCTTCTGCTAACATCAAAACAGCCCTATCATGTAAATCATCATTATTTGGCACTCGTTTTCTTTTCCTACTACTCAATGGTGTCTCGGCAGCTAATTCTATTTGACTGTCTGTATCCGGATCATTATCAACTCGCTGGCTCGATGTCGTAAAGAGCCTAGGACCCGTATCAGCTCCATCAGAAGACTCCGCAGATATTATTTTATTTACTAACATTTGGCGAGCAACCTTGCTAGTAGCCTTCTCGGATGCAAGATCTGCTTTAGACTTCTTTTCATTTGCAGCATCTAAAGCAGCCTTCTTATATAAGCTAGCAAAATTGTCAAGAAGAGCATACTCTCCGCCGTGGACTTTCTCCATGCCACTACCTCCAAAGTTAGCAAGATAATGCTTCCTGTCTTCTAACCACTTCTGGACAGATTGATATGGGTTTCCTTGTAATTGAGGTTCACCAGGATTTAGTCTGTTGTTATAATGAATCCTCATTTCTTCGAAATAAGAGCTTTTGCGATTAAACTGGAATTTTCATCTTCTTCTTCTCAGAAGTCCACATATGTCGTGGTCTGGATAGTGGTACTTCCTCATCGGTGACATAAATTTCCTGAGCTTGATGAGATGGCACTGATGCTCCATCCTCTTCACTTTGAATGGTGGCCACCTCCTCTCTGTTATTTACAGGATTCATTACCATTTATTTTTATCGACACTGTTTGGACTAATCTACACACAGGTAACTTGGTAAATTTCGCGCTTCTTTCGCGTCTGATCCTCAATTTACTGAGGAGGGTTTTATCTGAGATTTTATCTTATTCCTTACGTAGGACACCTACATAGTTAGATAAAATTTCACATAATTCAATATTTTAACCCTAAACCAACCACAACCCTACCTTAAGATAAAATAAAATGCGCTGCTGAACCGCTCTACTCCTAAGTTAGTTACTATTATAAGTCAGGTTAAGGTTAAGGTTAACTTAGCTAAGTTTATTTGTAAAAAAGATCGTCAAGATCGGCATGGCGCCAAAAAATTTCGCAACACATAAACAAGAACATTTCAGATGCTGTTATTAATCTTTAAGATGATTGGTTAACTGAGAATAAGGCCGGGCCATCCAACTAAGTTAACTTACCGTTTCTAGCTATTGTATTAGATTACCGATTCCTGTCGGGTCTTCAGAATTGGGTAATAACCTGTCAATTATCAATTGTCTATTCGATTGGTATCCCCCTTTAAGTTAATCATTGATCTGCACCGGGGAACAACAAAAAATGCGATTGATTTTGATTCTCAGGGGCTTACATGTTAACTCAGAGACAGCCAAACTTGCAAGATGAAGGAGAAGAAAGACAATTATGACTCCTTGCCTGTGCGTAATTTCCGTTAACTATCAAGGAGGTTATCTCTCGGATCGGATTGGAACGGACAATTCGTGTTCTTGTATCCCACGGAGTTAACTTGCAACACCTCGCATGCAGCAACAATTGTGGAATGTTTAACAGTCGACTACTGCAGTTAACTTACTCATAACAAATTGAGGATGCTATAACTTAAGTTACTTAACAGTAACTTAAGTTAACTTAACGTTACTGCTGTGCAGTTATTATTTAAGACCAAATTTGTCTCCGTGCTGACAAGAGTATCTACATAAAAGTTGAATACGAGCCCACTTGTCTGATTTCGTTTTCTTCTTTATATGAATCCTAGAAAACGACAAACCACCATTAAAATCTATTTCATAAAGATAACAAAATCAGATATTTCTAACACGAATAAGTTGACATCTCGACTATAGAAGTTTGAGCATCTGGTAACAAGTGTCACAGCTGTTGGTTACAATAGTATCTTGTCTGAAATCCTTGTTACTGATATCATATGGCCTTAAAACGCATGCAACCACTTTGATCATTCCTATGAACGCATCGTATTCAAAACAGTGACTGTTAATAAAAGTTGAAGTGCCAAAAAAGAAATTATAATGCTGGATTTCTACCCAAAATTTAATTACTGTACATTGTACACACACATATATATATAATAGAAGGTCTCCTATTCTAGGTAATGTACCGATATTTGTATTTTAAAACGTTTTATGATTAATGGCTGATATCACTGTCACTTGTGGAAATCAAACTGGAGTTATTAATCCTACTTCGAATTACATCTGTGCTAGCCAGGGAATTTATGTTCAGTACTCATCAGTGGGCACTCATACACCCAAGGTGGCTCTAGCGTTTCTGGCTACTTTCCTTATTTTATTTGGACTTTCAATTCCATAGGCATGCAACTGTTTTGTCAGTCATATGTATTTAAGCGACTACAAGACCTAACTTGTCTTTACATCACTTATAACCAACAATATTAGATTTCTAAAAACATTTTTCTTTTTTTGGTAGATAGTGGAAGAACGGATTATTCTCAATAATAGCCGACTTGCTATTCAATGGATTTAGTGTTCTAATATGACCAATAACAAAATGAAATTTTGTAGTAGTATAGGGCTGGTGGCTTTGGCGATATTAAATTCAAGTTACCTAAATTCGGCGCTTAATTATTAAGAATAATATTTAAGTAATTAAGTCAAGTTACTGTAAGTAAGTTATAAATGGAGTCGGTTCCTTACACAAAATAGTAAATAAAACAACGTTATAAATATGACGCTAAATGCTACATAATTTGTTAACATATTTTCTGGGAATTACATAAGTTTATCAGTTAAATCCATGATTAAAAGTAATATATCCGCACAAAAGGATTTAGGCCAGCTCAGGAATATTGTTTTTTATTATCCTGATAATATTGATAATATCTTGATATCCATCTTGAAATGGACACTACAGAGGAGAAAGTAAGACTAATCAGGAATGGTGTTGGCAGTATTTATATTCAAATTACATCCTTGATATCAACACCGATCTTACTTTCTTCAATCTTGGTAAGGGTTCTGACAAATAATCATAGTATGGATTGAATTAATCATTTGTATTCAAAGGTTTAACCTGCCGCCGAATTTGACTCGTTGGACCGGATTCTTGGTACAACTATTTGCTATGCACATAAAACTCATAAAAAAATCTAAATATAAATGACATTTTGCCCTAGATTTTTGATACTAATTGGTGCGAGTTTTCGGACTATTTTCCTCCAGAAAGAACGGATAAGGTATCATCGAAATCTGGACCAGGTATCAAAAATCCTGTAAAATTCAGTCGCTGAAAGAAATATAGATATATATTATTATTAATAGATAAAGAACATTTAGTTAATTATGCTCAGTTCTAGTTTAAGGTTATAAATGCGGTTCTTATCGGTACCACAAAGATTTACCGATAATCGCCAGCATAAGAAGAAGCTTAGGAAAGCTCTTACAATTCCAACTTTATGACTCAGTGCCATATCATTAAAGCAAATAGCCTGATTATGATACAATCATAGGCATACTCAATATATAGAATCTATCGGAATTTAACTGAAGTGCGACAGTAAATGGTCATTCATTCTATCCTCAGATGTGGGGGTCCCGTGGGGTACAGTATGAATTGTACCAGTGTATTAACTTTGCTACTTCATACCGGCAATAGCCTCCTCATAACTTCATAAGGCCATTTACAAGTATTTGCCCATATAGAATCTTCTACGAGTGTAGAGTCTATATAGCCGTTTCAAGGTCGTACTGGACTAGTGGTGATCTGTGCCTAAGATTTAGGACTAGATATCTTATATACCTTTATCAAGCAGTGAGTTATGCTCGATCCACTAGGGTTGTTATTGCCGATACCTCTGAAAATTTCTCCTAATACCTTCACTGATTTAATTCAGCGGCTATGAACCGCTATATAAATAAAATCAGTCGCCTATGAATGTAGAAGTAAAATCTAATTCAAGACCCCGCAAGGGACTGATAAAAGCATATGCATGTGATTACCAGGGATGCTTCAAGAGATTCACACGTTTAGAGCACCTTACAAGACACAAATTGAACCGTAAGTCAAGTGATATAATCAACTTAGATATCTACGAAGAACATGACTATTAATAATTTCAGACTTCTCAGAAGTGGTTTACCGGTGTCAACAATGCCAACGATCATTTGTTAGAAAGGATCTCTTTGTCAGGCATATGAGGACATTACATAACGCCGATCAGGTTCGAGTCGAGGATTTTGTGTTAAGATATAATAAAGATTCTTCTGGTGTATCTACATCGATTAACGACATCCAGAAACCAGTTGATGATTATAGAACCGCTTTAGCTCCCTCTACTGTCGATGAATTCGGTAACAGAACTGGTGGTTATGTTATGGATGAACTGCAAGAACTTGATAGCAGTGAAAACATTTCCATTACTCCACAACTTCCAAGACCGACAGTATCAAAGTCAACGGACCTCGCGGAATGGCTTTTCTCTGAGCCTCTATTTAAACAAGCTGATGGTAGGACCACAGTTACAGATTTATTCTTTAATAGTGATCTATTCACATTTGGAAATGAAGACCCTGTTTCTAATATACTATCACCTCCTAATTTCTCGCTTAATATTTCATTGTCTGATACCAAGAAGAAAGACTTGATTACGCTAATTCCTCAACTTGATTCCCATATAGAATTTTCAACTATAAATGCAGAAAATTATATCAACCTTTATTGGGAGAAATTTCATCCTCAGTTTCCTATCATACATAGACCTTCGTTCGATGTGGAGGTCACTCCTGCTCCTTTAGTCCTTAGTGTGATCTTGATTGGTGCATTTTATGCTAATGCTTCTACAGAATTTGTTATGGAAATTGCTCTGCCATTACGGTGGATCATATTTAGTTGCAAAGAATTCCATCCACCAACTAAAGTATGGGTTCTTCAATGCCTACTGCTTCTTGAGACGTTTGAAAAGATTATGTCAAAGAATAGACAGTTGCATGAGAGATCCCATATTCACCATGGCGCTCTTATACAGCTTATTAGACGAGGTGCAACTCTTCGAAACCCTCCAGTTGCTGTACCGAATGCTACGACTGTCGATGGTAGTTCTTGGTCAAGGTGGATTCAGGCAGAATCGATTAAAAGAGCGGTTTTCATGGCTTTTATTTTAGACGTATGGCATTCACAACTATTTGGACACAGTCAGCTACTACATGCACATGAAATGAGACTTGGTTTACCATGCGATGATGCTATTTGGAATGCATTTGATGTTAGAGGCATGAAAGATAATACAGACTCACGATTGCCGTTTTTAGTGGCATTAAAGCGCATCTTCAACAATCAACTAGTTCGTACAAATGGAATAGGAAATATGGCACTTTTAAGTGGTCTAATGGCGATTTCCATTGGTATGGAAGAGCAGGTTCTACAGTCAATAATGGTTCGTGGACGAGGATCTTCGACAACTTCTGCTTCAACAACAGATGAAGAAGAGCCCTGGGCACCTACCATCAGTGGAGCGTACGACTTTTGGTTAACTAATATTAGGAATACATCGTCACATGAATTGCCTGTATTGGTGTCATTATTGAGTTACCATATGGCACATGTTGCTTTACGGGTGTCTCGGTATGAACTGCGGGTATTCTGTGGAGATCGTGCAATTCTGGGATTAGCAACTCTAAAAGAAGATTATTTGGCTTCTGAGAAATACATAAAAGAATGGGTAACTTTGCCCGCTTCTAGAACAGCTGCATTCCATGCTATAAAAGCGTTACATAGTGTCTTAATATCTGGCAGTGGCATTTCGGATTACTCGGTTGCTAAAGATGTTTATATTCACAACCCAATGACTATTTCGCACTGTATATTAGTATACTGGGCTTATGTATACTGTTTGGATGGCCCAGAATCTAACATTTTACTGAATGCTGACAGCTATCATGGCAACTCTTGGAATGATTACGAGTGGGCAGTCGCAGCCGAAACAGGTCGTAGCTTCCTACTTCGATCTGTAGATATTAACAAGCCGGAAGATCTAGATAATTTCTCCCATCGAAACCATACAGTTGGGTTGCTAAAATGGATAATTGTTATATTAGGTGGGGATCGCAATTGGGCTTTAATTGATGAAGGACGAGTAATGATGGATCTCTGTGTAAAACGAAGTCTAGGGTGGAGTGATGTTACTGAAAGTGACCTTAGTTCAGACTCATCTACCCGGTTAGTTCAAGTGGGTTGATATTTCCAGTTGGTTATTCAGACAACAAAATATCATTTCAACTATTGGCTAATGATAAAAAAGAATAAAAAAAGGAATGTACTCTTAGTACCCATGTTATACATTCACTTATTCATTAAGATGCTCCAAATGGGCCATGCTTTGTTTCTCATCTTTTGCATTAATTTCTCTGATAGCGCTGTTATGAACTGTTAGTGCTTCTTCACTTGCAAATAAAAGATCAACAGATTCCAATGATAAACCTTTTGTTTCTTTGAAGTAGAAAACTATAATAGGGAGGAACATGGCATTAAATATCGAAAATATGATGTAGGTTTTCCAACCGATATTCTCAATTGCAGGTGGAGTGATTTCAACTATTAAGAAATTGAAGATCCAATTTGAAGCTGTGGAAATAGCAGTACCTTTTGCTCTTAATCTAAGTGGTAATATTTCGGTAGGATATACCCATACTGTTGATTGCATACCAAAAGTGAATGATGCTAGGTATAAGAATAACATGATAGCTGCTACTACAGCATAACTCTTCTCGCTGTTAGGCTGTTCAACCTTATAGATCATGCCAGTTTGGATAATCATGGCAGTCATTTGGCCAAACGTACCTATTAAGAACAAAGGCTTTCGACCAATTCGATCGATTAGAAACCATGGAAAAAACGAGAACACAAAGAACGAAGTGTTAAGAATACCTGACATCAGACTTGACATCCTTGGCGAGAACCCAATAGACTGTTGGAAAAGGGTTGTAGCATAATATAGGATAGCGTTGTTTCCTGTTAGTTGCTGGAAGATTTGGACAATACAGGCAGTCCAAAGTCTTTGTCGAGATTGTACGACATCTTGTCGGAAAATATCTGACCAGGTTCCGGACCCGATCATTTTCTCCATTACAACTGCTTCTTCGATGTTTCGAATCATACCTAAGACAATTGGATCGTCTATCTCACATTTATTAAGATTCGAAAGTACTCCAACTGCTTCATCGTTCATATCATTTAAAACAAGCCATCTGGGCGATTCAGGAATAACAAAGCTAAGTAGTAAAATAGCGATAACAAATACTAATTGGAAAGCAGTAGGAAACCTCCAAGAAAAGGCTGTATTGTTATATGATAGTCCAAAATTTATCCAATATGCGAGAACGATTCCAAAGTTTAGAAATGAGAGGTAAACTGCGGCATATATACCTCTATGTTTCATAGGTGTGACTTCAGATTGTAAACTTGGGATACTTGACTGAAGAAACCCAACACCACAACCAGCAAAGATTCGACCAACAATTAGTGGAGCTAATGAAGAAGCAGAAGCTTGCAAGATAGCTCCGATGATGAGAAATATAGTACCTGCGCCAATACTTTGTCTTCGACCGATAATATCTCCAGAGAAGGATGTTATAATAGAACCAATGAACCCTCCAACTTCGTAGATAGCAACAACTGTACTAACTACTTGAGTACGAGGATTATTAAATGTACGTTTGAATGGTTCACCATTTATATAACCTCCCATAAGACCATTATCATATCCTACTAATAAAAATCCCAACCCGCTGAGCACGGCAGTCAAGTTCAACAACTTTCTGCCTTTCAAGCCGAGAGCTCCTTGTAATGTTTTACGATATAGAGGTAACAAATACATTTTCTTTATTATTTAGGAAACTCTCGAAATTTCATTTTGCTCTTTCTGTATACTTAAAGACATATTCTTTCGTTCCAAAAATTAGCAGCTACCCCGCATAGATTCCTGATTATCACCATTTGACGCTGATCAACTTACCCCAGATCAACTAACCCTATAATCTTGCTACTATATCAACGTATGGCACTTACGGTTTAGGTAAAACGTTTCCCTTAGCGGCTATATTGTATTTTGTATAGATTAACATCATCAACCATAGTGTATTCTTCCGCCCCAAAATTGGAATTAACTGTACTGAGATTTTTAACCCACCCCCAACTGCCGCAATTTAGTGGCCTTGGGATATGGTGGAGCCCATAAGTATAGTCTAGTAATCTCCCCTCATCACTATCATGCATGCTGTTTTAAGGCATTTGGAGCAGTTCATATTACAACTTAAAAGGCGCTTGCTCTGACTCTGGATAAATAAATAGTAAACCCAATAAAAAGAAAAATATTTTGTCCTGATTAACTGTATAATCAAATACAAGTTTACCTATGTCTGGAAATATTCAAGAAGTTGACCCACGAAAACTGGCTGTTGTAGCAAGTCCTGTTCGCGGGGCAAGTGCGGAATGGGGTCGATCCGAAAAGGATGCCATTGATTTCTCAACTGATAGTGCGAAACTAGCCAACAGGCCCTTCGTGATTTTTCACAAGGATTTCCTGAAAGTTCTAGGTGATAACCCAAATCTTAGAATTATTGCTGAAGAAAAGACTTTCCCTTTTGCTCATGAAGCAGGAATATGGATCCCAACCACCAGGGAAGTATTTTTCACTTCAAATCAGTACAAGAAAAACCCAGAACAGAAGAGAAAACAAATCAGTATCTTGAAACTTAAGGTTCCTGAAACTCAAAATTTGGGTCACTATGAATGGGAGATCATTGACCCAAGTCCAGATATTCTGACTGGTAATGGAGGAACGAGTTATAACGGCGGCGCTTTGTTCTGTCAGCAGGGTGTTGGTTCTGTCGCGGGAGCGCTTGTGTACATGGATGTTGCACCCCCATATAATACAAAAGTAATATTGAACAACTTCTATGGAAGACCATTCAATGCCCCAAATGATGTTGTTGTCTTACCTTTAGACGGCACTATATGGTTTACCGATCCTGATTATGCAGAACTACAAGGACTCCGAGATATTAAAAGATTACCTAATCAAGTTTATTCTTTCAACCCAAAAACGGGATCATTGAGGGTAGTTGTAGATGGTATAAGCAACCCCAACGGTATTGCGTTCTCTCATGACTACAAGATTTTATACGTGACTCAAACTAAGGCTTTTGATGGAGTCGGAGGTCTTCTTGATGATGCCGAAGGAAGCATATACGCTTTTGATCTGGTACAATTTTATGGTTCAGATGTTGACGAACGCCCTTATATTGCGCTAAATCGAAGAGTCTTTGCGTTTGCAGACACAGCTGCCCCAGATGGGATAAAGGTAGACACGTATGGAAACGTTTACTCTGGTTGTGGAGATGGTGTACATGTTTGGAATCCCCGTGGTATACTGATTGGTAAAATACTAGTTCCTAATGGTGTCGCAAATTTCGTATTTACTGATCCTGGGAGAATGGTTTTGTTTAATGAGAATCGAATTCTGGAAGCAAATATTGTAGCCGAAGGAGCTCTAGAGACCTTGTAGTTAGCTATTGTTATACTTGTAGTATCATGATACAATTAAGAATTGAACTTGAAAAATTATATACTAAACTTTGAAGTCAAATAACTCGGCTACTTCCACAAATCTTTTCTTAGTTAACTAGTTAGTCTACTTAAGAGATTTTTTCAGAAAGCTACCACGCTTGCAGACTATCGGAGATAATACTAGATCTATAAGATGTGGGGTTTATTGGGGGAAAGTTTAGTGTGGGTACAGTGTGGGTTAGTGCGGGGGAGAGTGGTTAGGTTAATTTGAACCTAGCATGAGAGCCAAAGTCAGAGTTACTAAAACAAAGTAGTACATATTGATTTTATTGTAGTATCAGTAACAAATATTCTGCAGTCGACTTGATAAATGTCGATTCTTATTCTTGGAGTAGTAAGCCATATTGACCACGAGATAGATAAGATCAGCTCAAAGATCAATATTTGCTATGCACAAAGTCAACCAGAGAAGAGTTTATCCAATCTTAAAACGAAATATATACTGGTATAATGGGTATATTATCTACTGTTGAGGGATTGCATAATATTGACCGTCTATATGATAGGCTGCACCAAGTCCTACCAAAGTCACTAAAGTTTGTATGCCAAAGGGGCGCTGGTTATGACTTAGTTGACGTCAATGCATTAACAAAAAGATAGATTAAACTATCAAATGTTCCTCGTGCTGTTAATCAATCTACATCAGATACCGCAATATATCTAATGATTGGAACCATGCGAAATTTCAATCGACTGGCAAAAGAGCTTCGAAGAGGTAACTGGTGTTACACAACACCTGAAGCTCATGAACCTCAATGCAAAACATTAGACATCATTAGACGAGAAGGAATTGGAAGGGTAGTTAGTGACAAGGTATTGGAAATCGGGGCTAAAAAAGTATTATAATATAATTGAAACAGACTCGAGCCTTCCTTAGAAAAGGGTGCTCGATATGTGTCAAGTTTGGACGATCTTAAGTTGACAGTGATATAATTTCGTTACATACTCGGTTAAATAAGGACAATAGGCACTTGATTAATTGTCTATCAAAGTGTAAAGAAGGCGTGATAATTGTTAATACAGGTTGTGGGAGTCTTATCAATGAAGAAGACTTGGCTAAGGCATTAGATAGTGGCAAAGTTTCCACTGTTGGTTTAGATTCGTATGAAAATGAGCTAAAAATACGTTCGAAACTTCTCAAAAATGTAAATGAGATACGCTTGCCACATATTGAAACTCATAATAAAGAGACTAGAAGACAAATGGAACTCACTACCGTGAGAAATATTGAAAGTGGAATTTCAATGGCCAACCTTATCTACCATGTACCTGAACAAGTTGATGTCTCTTTCAGAGATAATTGAAACAAATTCTATAACCAACTATTATATTAAAAAGTATATACATTTAGAATCATGCAATTAATGATTCTCAATACCTTGAATGCTTAAACAGTGGGTACTGAACCACGACCTATGATGTAATCAACACCAGTAATATTAGATGCTAGTTCTGATACTAAGAATATTACTAAGTTGGCAACTTCTTCAGGCTGCTTGGACGACCAATAGGAATACCTCCGATGGAGGTCATAATCATAGATTTAGCAGCTTCATAGTCCGTATTATTATCATTTGCAATACCTTCGATGAATTCAATAGCTCCTTCAGTCTCAACACATCCAGGGGTTACTTTGACAACTCGGACTCATTCAGGAGAGGACTGCTTGGATAATAATTTGCTGTCGTTATTCAAAGCAACTGCAAAATAAGCAGTTCGAGGGTCGTGTAAAGGAAGAACTTTAGAAATCGATTCAATATGAATAACAATCAACGTCTTCTTTCCATCATTGCAGGGACAAACACTCTATTAAATCTGACAGGTGCTAAAAGATTAAGATTGATATCGTCTAACTAAACCTGATCTCCAGTTGCAGCAAATCCTCAGTGCAATAGAACCATCGGCATTATTGATAAGAATGTCAAGACCACCAAACTTTTCAGTTGAAATATCAGTAGTAACGACTTCAATACCGGGCTCTGATTTGGATGAAGCAGTTCGTGCAGTAGCGATGATCTTGGCTTCTTCCGCGTCAGCTAAACTTACAGCGAAGGACCTTTGGTACCACCCGTGACAAGCACCCTCTTATCTTTCAATCCAAGTTCCATTTCTTGTTCTCTAAATTCAAACAATAGTATTTATTTTCCTTGTTAATTGACTCCCTAACTACTATCTTATATATTTATATGTGCGAAGAAATATCAGAAGCAGGTGGAGTGACAGCAGCAAAAGGACGGAGTTGGACGTACAGCTCATATAAAACAGTGCTCCTAGTTATGTATTAGATAATTCCACTGCGTTGAAGTTTGCTATTGTATACTACCCTAATTAGTCCGCTCGCTTGCATCTAAACTAATAAAGTCCGATATTTAAACTATCAACTATCAAGATGCTTATGTAACAAAGTTTTTCATCCGGGAATTGTTTATTTAACTGTGGTATATGTAATATAGCTGAGTGTTTTGACGGAAATTCAAAAGAAGCTATATGATATTGAAGTTACTTTGTAAAACCAGACATGACCAGTGTTGATACCGTGGCGGCTACTAGACAGAGAGCATGTTGTCTCTTTAGAAGATGAAAGCCAATCGTTAGCAGAGTTGCAAAAATATGTTTTTGATAGATCTATTAGACGAACTATAATGCTGGAATATTCACCACAAGGCTTATATTCGGTACTAAAATAAGGCTGGTGTTCTGTATTGGAAGAATTAAAATCAATTGTTTGGATTGGATATAAATCATTGTGGGAGTGTAACAATGCCGCCCAATGCAAAAGAGCGACTAAAGGCAAAGTCATAACATTGGAAATATCCAGTGTTGAGCGAATCTGGGATGACGGTGCCACTGACCTCATAGACTCGTTAGGGATATTCATATTGATCTGTCATTATGGGGTTGATAAGGTTGAATCCTGGTATGGATCCGACTTGGAAGCTGCAATCTCCAACATGCCATGATGATCATCAAATTTTCTCGGCATGCATCATTATAAACAAATAATTTATTTTCATAAGGTCAAAAATTTTCATGGTGTTATTTCTGAAACCTGATAACCTATATCCTGTATTATTTTACTCTTTAAACTTACCAAAACATAGAAAAGGTTTTCATTTTCCTAAATATATAGCCGTTGCACCCCACCCCTAGAAAGGAAAAATGAGTTAATGCGTGTCTCTACTACGGAAACTGTAAGTTATCTCTCGGTTAAGCAACCGGGCAGAAATCAAGCACTGTCAGCGATGGTGCAATAAGTGCATCTTAAGATCAGTCAGGCATCCCAGCTTACAAAATCAGCGGCTATTAGAGTTATTGCCCATGATCCACAAATAACAGCCTGAATTGCGTTCTCCAAACTTCCAAACGCTCACGTTTATTTATTTATTGCATTAATAAGTTCATTTATTTCTTTATTCGACTATAGTATTTTTCATTCGATGTAAGTAAAACACTGACTCTTTTAACTGCTTAATTATGCATATTCACGGGAAACCTGTATCTTCGGAATAAAACCATTTTCAGGTAAACTCTCATGCATCTTACCCTGATTCCACTTTAGCCGTGATCGAGCAGAGCCAATTTTTGATTCGTCTAATGCCGTTAAACTCAGTCTTTTACACCGGATTTCATGCAAGCTGCTATGTTACCTTTCTCTGAATATACGGCGAGGGCTAGCTGATACTGAGGTTATTCCAACTGTTGAATAGGAGACTTTTACCTCAAATTTTCTAAACCTGATGTACTAATACTAAAGTGATTTTTAACCGCTTATATAAAAAATACTTCTGATAAAGTATGGGTTCGGTCGTATCGATGGAAATTAAAGAAAGAACCCGGACTAAATTTTTTCTTTCTTGGCGTAGCCTAAAACTTGTGCCAACCGTCAATCAATCAATCAAATTAGTTACTGTATGCTGTAAGTACCTGCAGTGATCGATGAGCACGCAATTGCGCAAGCGCTAAACAAATTGTGACTTATAGTGTCATAAAACAATTGGACTTTTTTTTGCCCATAAAGTATTTAAAGAATGGTATTTCGGTGATGTAAAAGATTGGTTTCATTTGTGTCGTTTTAGTGTAGTTATACGATGAGTGTAGAAAAAAGGGTTTGGTATAGAACTTCTCTCTTCAATGCATTTGTCATTGGTGGTGTTGGTTTTGTAGCTCCAGGTTTATGGAATGCTATGAGCTCTTTAGGTGCTGGAGGTGCTGAATCGCCATATCTCGTTAATGCTGCAAATTCATTGGTTTTTGGATTAATGGGGCTCTTCTGTATTTTTGGTCCTGTAGTTTCTAGCCAAATTGGTTTAAAATGGGCGCTTGCTTTAGGTGGAGCTGGCTATCCTGTTTACTCTGCTGGTCTCTATACAAATAATAGGTATGGTACTGAATGGTTAGTTTTAGTCGGTGCCGTAGCATGTGGTATCTCTGCAGGTTTATTTTGGGCTACTGAAGGTGCTATTGCTCTGGGATATCCTGAACCTTCAAAGAAGGGTCTTTATCTAAACATTTGGGTTATCTTCAGAACCTTGGGACCCTTGGTTGGTGGTGCAATTGTTTTGGCATTAAACCATTCAGCAAACCAAAAATCAAAAGGTAAAGTAGGATATGTTGTTTACCTTATCTTCATTGCTCTTCAATGCTTGGCTGTTCCCATCGCATTGTTGCTTACACCCCCTGAAAAGGTTCAGAGGGCTGATGGCAGTAAAATTAAAGTCTTAAAGAGAGGTACTATTCTTCAAGAATTCAAGTATGTTTATCAGACCAGTAAGCAAAAGCATGTGCTCTTACTTCTCCCTCTATTCTGGGCTGCTTATTTTAACCAATATTCAGGAAACTTTGAAACGTATTATTTTGGTGTAAGAGCCAGAGCTCTCATTGGTTTTGTTTCAAATTTTGCAACTTTGTTAGGATCTACTCTTATGAGTACCTTTCTTGATTATAAAGGTATTAAAGTGAAAACAAGACTTTTATATGGATTTTATTGGTGTATCGTTGTCCATATTACTGCGTGGGTTTATGCATGGGTCATACAAGGAAAGTATATCCAAGAGCAACCTGTCTTTGACTGGACTAGTCCTGGATTTACTAGAGGATATTTTGTTCTACTATTGTGGAGTTTTTCCCAACAAACTCTTGCTAATTGGATGTATTTTTTCGTTTCTACATTCACTGACAATGTCAGCGAGATGGCTCGACTTACTGGTATCCTTAGAGGGCAGGAAAGTTTTGCTCAAGCAGTATCTTTTGGGTTAATTACTAAAAATTGGTATGGTGGTAGAGTTCCTATGGCTGTTAACACTATTTTGTTAGGATTAGCTGTAGCACCCACTGCTTATGTCGTTTTCCATCATGATCCTGTATTTGAAACCAAGTCTGTTAATGCTAATGATGACGTAAGTCTTAGTGAAAGCATCGGAGATGTTGAGCAACAGTATGCTCTCGATAACAAGTCGGTTTGAAGGACTTAAAAGTTCTAATTATAACTCCTTTCATTATGTGTTTCTATTTGTTAGTTCTCGTATAATAATAATAATAATCATATATTTGTGTAATAATGATCTTTTATTTTCTCATAAGTAAACTGATTATCTTTAATAACGTTAAATAACGTAGAGGACAGGGATCTAAATAACAAAACTTGATATTCCAAAATATGGGTGCTTTCAAAGTAGCAAGTAATCCAAAAAAAATTTTTTTAATTATTAAAATATTACTTGAAATAGTCTATTTATAAAAAGGTATAATTCGGAGCCTTTATAGAAGTTCAAACGATAACTTAGTTTCTTTTCACTCTGTCCTTGCTCTTAGGAACTCTAGCTAACCAGTAGAAAAAGAAAGTTCCAATTACATTGATCACAATATAAGTGATAAAGATCCCCAAGTTTCTCCATTTTTCGTGCAAACTTGAGTTGATAGAGGCCAAGTAAACATTTGTATTGGCCATAGAACAATATCCACAATTGGATGTTGCATTGGCATTTGAAACATAGCCGCCATAAGTATTGACATAATCACTGAAGTACTCGCCACAAGTGGAGCCTGAAGGAGGGTTCACTTTAACTAACTCATTAGCTGCACAAACAATGGGAGAATCGGCAACGCCAACGGCAAGCATGCCACTAATTAAATAAGTAAATGGAGATACACGATACATGAAAATCCAAAATCTCACCAGCGAATCTTTAGAGACTAATACACCACAGAAAATTGTGCACAAAGTGAATAACAGAGAAGCGACATTAGAAGCAGTTTCTGCAAGCTCGATACCAGCAATACACATTTGACCCATAGTGGAAATATACATAAAGAATAAGATAACGTAGAAATACATCATTCCTCCACGTTGATGAACTGAGTCAGTATATGCAGCATTTCGATAGAAACCAATAGGATAATACCAGCAGAAAAAAGAAATAGTTCCAGAGAGAATCTGCCAAGGGAGTTCGGCGGTGATCTGAGCAGCAACGAATGCTTTCCAGCTAAAGATCTTAGAGGGACGTTCTCGAACCTCGTATAAATTCCTTTGCTTCACAAAGAAGGGTACAAGTTGTTGATTGGCACTATTGAAGATCATCAAGAACATAAAGACAGAAAACATAAGATTTTGCATACCTTGTTGAGAACTAGGAGCTCTGTAGAAAGTGAAGCCATTAAATAAACTTGAGAATATAGCCAAACCAAGCTTTGACCAGATATAAGAAGGGCTTCTCCAATACTGCTCTAAAACTCTTTTAGTTACTAAGATATATTGATACCACAAATCAGTTGCAAACTCCTTTGATCCAGTCTTGGGGAATTCAGCATTTTCGACTGCTCCAAACTCACTCATCATCCTGGCAATTTCCGCTTGAACAGCCTTCCTCTCCTCCGAATTGTTCCAGACTTCAGTATAATCTTGATTTGCTGTTGAACCAGGAGCTGCACCAATAACGTGCAACATCCATTCTGCTGGATTCGCTTCAGGGGGACAAGGTTCAGCGCCATGGCTTTCAAAGTAATTGGTCAAAGTCTTGGAGTTCTCCCCGATTTCACCAAAATAGACAGTTCTACCACCACGGGCTAAGAACAATAATCTGTCAAACTCTTGTAATAACATGGCAGAAGGTTGATGAATAGTACACAAAATTGCTTGACCAGCCTTTGACAACTTCTTCATTAGCTGGCAAATAGACCAGGCAGTCTGAGAATCTAAACCGGAAGTGGGTTCATCCAAAAATAAAAGAAGCTTGGGCTTAGCAGCAAGTTCAACACCGATAGTAAGCCGTTTTCTCTGCTCCACATTTAAACCCTCGCCTGGAACACCAACAATAGCATCCGCATAGCTCTCCATTTCTAGAATTTTCAAGACAGTATCAACATAAGCAAGCTTCTGCTCATGAGGTGTTTCTTTCGGTTGTCGAAGCAAAGCACTGAAAGTCAAAGCTTCACGGACTGTCGTGGTCTCGAGGTGCAAATCTTGTTGCTGAGCATATCCAGTCGATCTTTGGAAAGAATCATCTCTAGGGGTTCCATTTACAAACATATTTCCAGTCACAACACCCATAGTAACACGATTAGCAAGAGTGTCAAGAAGAGTTGTTTTACCAGCACCAGATGCACCCATAAGAGCAGTTAATGTACCAGGTTTAACCCAACCGTCCACATGGTTCAGAATTCTCCTATCATTACCCTTGATTTTAATATCATAGCATACGTCTTTCCAATAGAAAATATCACTTCCTGTATCCACAGCGCCAGAACTAAAACTTTGTTCTGAGTCTCTTTCTGTCTCGTTAATAAAGGAATCTTTGGCCATAGACGTACCTGATTCGATATCGGTTTGGTTATCAGCTCGTAATTTTCTCTCTTTTTTGATCTTATTAAGAGTGGATCGCTGAAATACAAGAATTTCACCCTTTGACCGCAATCCAGGATTAAGATAAACAGCCAAAAGATAGGTGCCAAGGAAAAAAATAGTAAATCCTATAACAATACCAAAGTTTCTCCAGAGATGAGAATGATAGTAGCGATATGATGTTTCGATATATCTATCACCATTAATGAATGGTTGACCAGCAATAGATCCAGTACCAGAGCAGATATACTGATCAGGGGATAGATTCTGATAAGAAGGTCCAGCTGGAACAAAACCAGAACAGGTAAAATTTTTATTGTGAAACTCATTTGCCATCAATGCCTCGAAACTGTATGCAACAGGATTAAGGTAATTGATCCATCTAGACCAACCATGCATATAGGTAGTGGGAACAACAAATCCAGTATAGATAACCAATGATAAAAGAAGAATAGTTGCTGGCACCATAGCTTCTTGGATTGATTTTGTAACAGCACCAACAGTTCTAAATAAATGAGACATACAAATAGTAGTTGTAAATCCAATAAGCAAGAAAATGAAGAAATTGCCAGGTTCACGTCGAAGGTTTGGTATAAAATAGATAATAAGGTTGAATGCAATACCAACCAGGACTTTTGAGGGAAACTCGGTTAAAATAGAAGCAAGAGCATCTATTGCTGGATGATATAAGGCATATTGATGGTGTTTTTCAACAACAGGACGAGCATCATATAAAGAAAAGATTTCCAATAATGAAGAGAAAGCATTGAATAGAATAGCGAAGAAGATTAAGGCACTTCTATGATAGAACGAACTAGTATCAGAAGGCATATTATAAAAAATAGATGATAAAACAAGTCCCATAGAACTGTTACCAAAAATTGTTGTAAAAGTCATGGAAACGTCACCAATGATTCTTTGATAACCTCGTTGGATCAAGCATCGAGTCTGTTCTCCCCAGCTTGCAGTATAAGGGGATCTATGTGGTAAAATCTTAGCTTGACGAGCATTGTGAGATTTCTTAAATGATTCATACTTCTCAGAGTGTAAAGCATTCTCGCTGTTGAAAGTATCAATGTCTTTGATGAGCTCAGCATAGTAAGGAGATGCTATCCATCTAGCAACAAATTCATCAGGAGTTCTGGGAGCCGAGTTTTCGAAACCTGATCTAACAATTCTTTCACTTGGACTAGTTAACGATGTAAGGAAGTCTGGAGTAGGCTGACGGGGCTTTGAATCAAATCCCATATCAAAGAAAAATTGTTTGGCAACAGCTGTACTTCCAAAGAAAATTTGTCTACCTTCATAAAGAAGCACAACCTTGTCGAACAATTCATACATCTCTTCGGAAGCTTGATATACAGCAACAAAAGAAGTATTTTCAAATATGGTTGCACTAGTCTTCAAAGATTGACAGAACTCCAAGGCAGTTGCTGAGTCAAGACCTCTAGTAGAGTTATCCCAGCATTGAATAGGAGCACCACTGAGTGCAACCTCAGCAATAGAAACACGCTTTCGTTCACCTCCGGAAACACCTCGGACAAGATCACTTCCTACCTTGGTGTCTACAGTATGAGAAAGACCAAATGTAGCCATAACAACATCTCTCATGTGGGTAGCATGATCAATTCGGCTAACACCAGGTAATCTGTTTTCAGGAGTCCGCAAACGGGCAGCAAATAGAAGTGTTTGACCAACAGTAAGATGAGGAAAATGAGTTTCAGATTCAGCGGAATATATGACATCACCTCTGAAATTCTTCTGTATGTCTTGGGGAGTAACACCACTATAATTAATTCTAGTGTTTTCATCAAGATGAAACCCATAAGTCTGCTGAGCCATAGTTCTCAGAAAGGTGGAACATCCGGCACCAGGTCGACCCAAAACAATGACCAATTCACCAGGCAAAATCAAACCATCCATTGATCTGAGAATATCTACACGTCGTTGGTTTCTGAATCCAGTAGCAGCGTTTTTGGCCCATGATAAACCTTTCAAGAAGATGTTGTAAACGGTAAGCTGGAAATCAGCATCACTACCAAAACCATATGCTGCTAAACTCTTATAAGAAACACCTAGGATTCTTTCCTGGTAACGCTCTGGGTCAGTTTGAAAAATTCTGTACATATTTTTAGCCCAAGCTCTAGAATTGAAGTTAGAGCTATTGGGATCCAATTCTGTATCAGTGATATCATCTTCAAAAGGGTTTAATGGATGTTGACGTTGACTGAAAGTTCTCTCTGCTCTCAGGTGAGAATAAGTTCCAACCAGACTGAGAACTTCATCTTTGGATTCTGACTGCCGAGTAAGCTGTTTGGCCAAATGATGAATTGTTTCTTCACCCTGCTTGGTATAGTCATCGAATGGCTGGACTTTTTCTTCAGACATCTGCGAAATGTTAATACATTCTTAATAATAACAACACCCCGATGGAATTACTTACTATTCAGAACAGAACTTGTGCTGAAAATTTGCCACAGAATGAAAAGCAAAACTAATGTGTATTAAAATAGAGTATTAAGAAAGAATGTTGATGAGATAACTCTTTAGATATACTGTTAATAGAATAGTTTTTTTCTAGATATTAAAGGACAGCAAGTGTTAGCCAATCCTAAAAAATGGTGCGATGCTACAAATATTTATAAAAACAGATCCAATGCAACTTAAACTGTATGTATTACATTAACAATAATATCAACCCCTAATTCATTTAGCGTATATGATGATACTTGGCTTACATAATGATAGAGCCGAAAGAAATTCACATCACCGACAGTAGAAGTTTTTCTCACGGTAATAACATTACTAACAGATTGATTTTGGAGGTCTTAAATGTATCATTCGGACTTTTAATGATATATTTATACCGAAACTATTGATAAAATACCCTAATTGGGAGATTGTTTTGTAATTAAAGGCCATATCGGTTTTCATTAGCTATAATCATGATGCTTCACGGAGATTTTCAAGTTCCCGTCCCGCTTAGGGAGTAATTTCTTAGGAGCTCGACTGCCCTTACCCTAACTATTGGATACGACGGTTTTGCGGTTTTATAACTACCCGATCCGAAGACTTATATCGCCATAGAACTTCTAAAACGCAAATAGAAAAGATATTATTAAAAATCGAGTTTATACAAAAGATAAAGTAATCATTGACATTTGTTCGTTCTCCTATAAGGCTTGTGAAATTGCTTTTTCTATCAGGACGGAGAAGTTTGACTCCGGAATAATAACAATCAGTGAAATGTTAACAATAAGTCCATAATAAAACAAATAAATTAAATAAATAAACTATCCGGAAATTTAGATACCGAGTATCTTTTAATAGTTTTTAAAGATGTTCCGCTGTACAAGAACAAAATAGCTTAGTGGATATCCCTATAAGAAGGCATCCATCAATTCAAATTATTTAGCAAGACCTCCTTCATTTATCTTTTTGTCAATTTGTTTGTTACTAATAAACAATGATTCTAGATCTTTGTTGACTTTATAAGAATGTTGTTACTGTTCTAGAAATATTTGAATAATGTTCTCAGCCAAATAACGGAGTAGAAACCTGATGCAGATAGACCAATGACCCTTGCGTAATTCATGATATATAATAGTGTCGTAGAGTATAGTGTGAATATTGGCAATGTATAGATAATCCTAAAGTAGTTGACAATGAAAGGCCAAAATTTATGTGCAACAGTTATATATGAGTTAACAAGTTACTATAATAATAATATTAATTCTGTATAAATTAATATTTTACGCTGCTCTTAGTGAGATCTCTGACATCTCGCTGATGCTGGGGTAAGGCTGACAGATAGCAGTGTGGAAATATGTGAGGCTCAATGTAGGTGAAGACATATTAATTAGTGTGCATTTCAGAGTCTGATATTGAACCAATTAAGTGGAGATAAGTGGATCTTATTTACATGGAAAGAATGTAACTAAATCTTTGTTGCTATAAACTGATGAAAGTATAGGTTTCATATTTTATTATAAATAAGCCATATCTGTATGAAGTAATAAATTAAGCTAAATATTAGTTTCACCTATTAACAGGTAATTTCATCAAAAAGAGTTGTGATGTTTCCTAAAGAGAACCCTAATAAATAACAAGCAAATTGTTAACAAGAAGGCATAATGATTCGGCATGAGTCTTGCTATATAACGTCACAGTTTAGGAGTCATAATCTTCTTTGAAGATATAAGAGGAGAACTAGGAATCAATATGTATCAAAATAATTGGAAATTTCTACTATATCGAAGAATTAATTTAGATTTTGTCACATAATTTGGCATTGGCAAATTACAATAATGGTGCATATTTGTTGAACATATTATGTAGCTCACAACGTGTATGTTTCACTTCTAACGGACCGGTGCCCCATGGCACTTTGAATCTTGTGCAAGTTACAGCTCTGCTGTTGCTGTAGGAAGTTTTAATATTTCAGGATCATATGTATATCTATGTTGAAGCAAGCATATGTATATATGCCCTTATTACCCCGAAGATATTCGTTGAATATATTTCAATAACAGACTCAAAATATCACACTTGATGCTTGGTATTATTTGACAACTTAGCTCATATGATATATTTTATAGTTTTTATATGTAATAGGAAATATCAAAAAGAAGACAACACTATTTTTTGGCTACAAGTCTAAAATTAGAATCTAGATACCAGAACACATTTAATTCTATTGATTCTTAAGTGAAGTGTTCCTCATTCTTTTTTATTATATTTGATATCCAAGCTAATACAGCAGGGCGTTTTAGCCATTGCAGCTATAACAGTTTCTGATGTAAACAGGCAATAGATAGCAGATAGATACATACATAGATTTGGATGATAAAGAGTTCGTTCGAATCATTTTATCTTAAGCGATCACAAGGCGGTAAATAAATCGTGCAAGCTGTGACTCTTAACTGGCCATCTTTGATGCCCCCACTTCCGATTTGCACCTAGTTAGTATTACTATCTTAGACTTTCTACCCGTTTTTGTTACTGCATGTATATTGGTTCCGTATTTCGGGCGAAAAAGCGGTTACTAAAGCCGGCCAGTTCATGATATGGTGCTAACCTCTATAAATCTTGCCGACATCCAATGTACTAGTTACGAAGTCACACATCAGGGTCCCATGTCCAATGATTCCAATGACCTGATGTATAGCTTAAAGAAAATGTTTCCTCAAGACCAACAATCAACCTGTCATTAAAATTAAGACACTTTTATGATGTTTCAATCCCTATTCCTCAAATCTAACAAAACTAAAGTACTTTTCTTTTTTTTTATTTACTGTATACCGCACTAGAAATAACAATACATATAACATCTGTTTTATGGTTATTCATAAGAATAAAACATCGCCGTAAACTCAATCCGGGCTGCCGCCTGCATTGTCCATCGTCTGGAGTGGGGGCACGGCCAAAAATTACCTATTCTGAATCCTGATTATCTGATTACAATTCCCTAATTCGGCTATAATGTCATCTGATCAACCAGTGGACCCACAAGGTAGAACCAAGTCAATTGTAAGTTTTTCTCATGAGAACAATAGAAACAGAAAAGGATTCAAAACATTTAATCTAAAGGCCTTAAAAGAAATGTAGACAAGTAATCGTAAGCCATTAAAATAATAGATAGATATTGTCCTTACGGGCCGTGAGGGATTTCCCTTCCCTCTACCATTATGCACATTTCGAGAAACATCTGATAAATTTTGAAACACATACGTATTCCTAATAGGGTTACTTGGGTGCATTATTAGACCTGCTAATTTTATGGCCAATTTTTGGGATTTTTGAAAGCCTTGCAAAGAAATCAAGACTCTTTACAGTTTAAGAAATCTATAAACTTTATATAGACACTTTCAGCAGAAGCCCATAAAGAGAATAAAGATCTTCAAAGTGAACATCGTCTACAGTATGGATAATCTCAAAAGTTTTTATTTTTCAAGCCATACTCTGAACAAATGTGCCACGATGAAAATGGTAACTTATTACTCCTAGTATATGCAGTTCGCTGTACGGTATATTGGGCGCTGATCTCCTGCAGATCAATAGATCAATAGGAGAAAATAGTTACCAAGCGGCCATTGATATTCTTTTTTAGTCTACCTGAATAAGTCAATAGGTGAAATGACCAATGAATGGAAGCAAACACTGACTGGAAGTACTATGTTTAGCGGTTGATTAACAACCCACCCATGAGAATATTACTGTTGCTGCATACGGTTGCGCAATAGTCTAAAATAAAAATTTTCTTCATTTTATTGCTTGAGTTATTAATATATAGGGTAATCTCGCTTGTGATCTACAGATTGTTGGAAGATAAATTGCCATTACTATGTTTTTAACTATTTCAAAGTTAATACTTGCGAGCAGTCTGTTTGTAGCGGGTATTTTTGCACAGACTGACATTTTTGGTTATGCATGTGAATTTGCAGTTGCTACACAATATGATTTTGGATGTCAACAGCTTGGTGATCCATATTCAATGGCTCCCTGTCTCTGTAATATGACAGCATATATGCAAACAGTAATTGGTTGTATTGTTACTTACTCTACTTCTGAAGCACTTGAAACTGAAGCACTTATCTACCCACTATATATTTGTCCACCCGCCACATATCCAATTAATTACACTCAATTGATAGATAATGTACCAAATCTTCCTTCCAACTTATCGCAAGAAGAGCTCAATTCAACTCACACTGAAGGATTCATTCCTCCTTACAGCGCTGTTAAACTATATTTTGATACTAGAATAACTGAATATAAGGAAATCAACAAATGGAATAGCTACAATGAAGCCATGCTTTATTTTTGGGTAATAATCATCGGGGTTAAGACCATATCTAATATGTTATTAATGATTTATCCAAAGATAGCTAACCGATTTGATAATTTCTTGACAAGAAAAGTGAGACGCCATGTTCTTATGCCACCAACTTTCTCGAAGTACCACTCTGCTCCAATGAAGATGGCATATTGGACTCTTAATATTCCTATTCGTCTTCACACAGTGATTGGATTTTCATTTTTTATTATAAATGTACTGTTAGATTTTGTAGGCATTGAGCTCTTTATGCCAAATTTTATTTTTGACAATATTCCTTATCAATATTCTTTCTATGTTCAAGGTAGATCAGGAACCATGTGTATGTCAGAGTTCTTGCTGGTTGTTCTATTTGCTGGTAGAAATAATATATTTCTCTGGCTGACAGGGTGGCCAATGGATACATTCAATGTTTTCCACAAGTGGGTTGCGAGAACTCTAGTTTTCAATGCTGTTGTTCACAGCATTTCTGCTTCTATCATGGAAGCGGAAGCAGAAAACTATACAGCTGTTTGGGACGTCAATTGGTGGTACTGGGGAGTGGTTGCAACATTTATGTTCTGTATTCTTCTTGGTCATTCATTTCATGCAATCCGAAGTCTCAGTTATGAGATCTTCCTTTATACTCATATCATTGTGACAGCAATTTCCATTCCAGCCCTTTGGTACCACTGTATTGTTATGTACACATATGACATGAAATTCATATACACTACAATTGCAATCTGGTGCTTTGACAGGTTCATTAGAATTGTTCGATTAGTGTTATCAGGTGTTAGGGCAAAATCCCTTGTGAAGTTGCACCCTGGAGACGTGATAGAGTTTAAAATTCAATATAGTGAAATTTGGAAATATTATCCAGGCTGTTATATTTATATACATATATTGAGATTGAATAAGTTCTGGCAATCACATCCTTTCACTGTTGTTACTTCTCCTAAACAAGATGATGAAGGTAAATTGGTCGTTTATGCTAGAGTTAAGAAGGGCATAACCAAATATACCGCAAACTATTTGGAAAAGCAACCCGATCAGACCGCAAAGTTTTCACTGCTTATTGAGGGACCGTATGGAACAAAACATCACGTCAGACATTATGACACAGCGGTCCTCATAGCTGGGGGTATTGGAATTACCGCTGTTTATCCATACGCTGAGGAGTTAAGAAAGAACCCTGGTAGTAAGCAGAGATTAATTCTTATCTGGGCAATGTCCACCGAAGATCCTTTAAAATGGTTTGAAAATCAAATTGCCTACCTTGCACAGGACCACAGAATAGAAATGCATCTCCATATCAGCAACATGTCCGAGGAAGACTCCTCTTCTTTGGATGCAAAAGCAGATGGAAAAAAAATTACTGAATTAACTGTTAAACATGGCGAAGCAAGTTTAATCAAAAGAAAAGGAAGACCAGCGTTAGCCAGTATGGTTGAATCGTATATTGCGGAATCAAATGGGTCTCTGTGTTTCCTTGCGTGTGGTCCAGGCAGTATGAACGACGATGTGCGAAAAACTGTATGCGACAATTTAGAGAACAGCAAAGCCCGTGTTGATTATTTTGAAGAATCTTTCTCGTGGTAGTTTCTATACAATAAAAACCATATAATAAACAATACTTTTTTAAAAATATGAATTGCATAAATAAAAATTTATTTACATGATCTAGTTGAAAACGATTAACAACGACTAGTAAAATATAGATATTAGAGAAGAAACTTCTTAAGTTATATGTTTTTTTCACTCCTATTGTTATTTTTAAATGGACAACAAAACCACGAATAAAACTCACATTTATTACTAAAAAAAAAAGGAAAAAGAATGATAAACTGTTTTATGTGCATATTCATCTAGCCTTTGAAAGAAAACTCTTCAATCACACTTCGTGCCTTTTGATAAACTCCAACAGGTGCATAAGTTACATCACCAAAGCCAAATGCATCTGGCCCACCAATTCGAAGGCCCTCTTCACTGGATGTCCACTTATCACAAGGAGCAATTGCAAGAACAAATACGACCAAGCCATATCTGTATTCAGGTGTGCCTACTGCCTCTCCATTTTCTGCATCCACTACAGATATAAGATCTGGAACACTACACACAACCTTAAATTCCTCACCCTTCGCTTCACTAATCTTTGCTAAGATATTCTCATTTTTAAAAGGAATTCTCATTTGCCTAGTAGTACCAATTTCTTCAATGGTAACTTCACCATAAACGTGACCCTTGTAAAGAGTTTTTTCAACTGCAACAATTTTTCCTTCAAAGAGCTTTTTGGCAGACTTAGAACCTCCAACTGCATCAATTATATAACTTGAGAGTTTATCTATATCACTTCTTTGTCTAGCAAGACGAACTGCTCGACCAATTCTCCAAGCTTGGGATAAACTATTATGTACTGTCTTATCCTTCATTTGCTGAATACTCATTGGTGGGTTCACAACCCCTGCGCTAGCCCCTAATTCTGAAAGGGAAGCTCGGATAATTTTTTCCATATATAAATCAGTTTTGGCATGAGATATCAATATATTGTTGCCATTACCATCACTCATAGCTGATGGTGTGAAGAAAGGTCTTCCCTCGCTGAAAACCACTGGCAAAGTTTGCCAAAGAGTGGGGTATGCACGCCCCATTAAATCAGCATCAACGGCAGGAACATTCCAATTACCAGAACTTGAACATACTAATCCTTGAAAACCATTTCCACCTCCAATTTCCAATGGGAACACTGCTTCTGGTGACTTTTTAATATACTGTGATAAAAGTAAGTTGGCATCAAACATTTCTGGACCGGAAAGTCTTTCACTAGACACAGTGGGAGACCCAGCATGACCAACCGATACAATACTGCCACCATCCTTTGTATACTTATGAATATCACAAATGTCTATAACCTTAATTTCATCACCTCGATTAATCATGTTAAGGGTTTCCAAATATTCTGGGTATGGATTTCCACCACCGCCACATCCAAGGATATAGACACCAATCCTAATAAATTCCAAATCTGTAGTAGAGATAACCCACTCCCTGTTACTATTAATATTGGGTACATAACTTTCAATATCAGGAAATACAGTTTTCTTGATTGTCTTTTGTTTTTTAAAAGAAGAGTCTTTGATAATTTTTCCACCTGATTGTTCAGAGCCAGAAGCATGGACTTGAGCTTCAACAGTTTTAAACGCAGCATTCATTCTCCCGTAGTCAACATCTCCGATAGCCTTTACAAGAAAGGAAAAGGTATCAGGGACGTAAGGAACTGGATCATAATTTACGTCAACTATAGTAACAGTTTCAGGTACGGCACCACGGTTGATCACGCTACGAGTTGCTTGCTCCTTGAGAGATTCCAAAATTTCATCTCTTGTTTGACCTGCACCAGGAATAACTTTTTGGATTACATGAGACGTGGAAGAAACTTTGCCCATAGCAGCACCAATAGCATTAGCAACTCCAAAAAATGGAGGTCTGAATACCTTTGACGCACCGCTCAACTCTGACGGTGCAATAAACGAACCGCCACCCACGAGCAAAACTGGTATTGGCTCAGGTGATGTCTTCATTTTATCAATGATTTTTTCCAACTTTATTTTCAGCTCAGTAGAGAATTGATCTTTTACAAGATCGGAAAACTTTCCCTTAACTAATTCAGGGTTGCCAATTTGGTAAAGTCTTTCAGATTCGTTTACTGGTTCATCCACGTATTTAGAAATAGTCAAATCTGTAGTAGTAAGGTATTCACCGCCAAATACCAATGCTTTTGTGAGAATCTCATTCCCAACAGAATCGGGCCCGATAGTAATATCTGATTCATTGATACGAACAATCGAGCCGCCACCTAAACCAATACTTTCAACATGAGGCATTGAAAAATTCATTCTTACACCACCTATGATCGAGTAAGCTGAAGACTGTCTTGGAAACCCAGATGGGAGTAGTAATCCCACATCAGTAGTAGTACCACCAATATCAACAACCATTATTGGTTTACCGGTCGTCTCCTTTTCTCTTGAACAAAGAAATGCTGCTCCTCTCATAGAGTTCGTTGCACCTGAAGAAAAGGTACGAATGGGAGTTCTGATTGCTTCTTCGGTACTAAGAATTGTTCCATCATTCTGACTAATTAAAATTGAACAATTAAGCCCTTGACGACGGACAGCAGATCGGAATGAATTAATAATCTTGCGGGCAAATGCCATGATAGAAGCATTCAAGATAGAAGCGTTTTCTCTTTCCAAGAAACCAACTCCTGATACTTGATGAGAGAGTACTAGCTGAGCATCTGGTATCTCTTGTTTAATCAGCTTTCCCACTTTAATTTCATGTTCAGGAGTCATTGGCGAGAAGATGCCAGTTACCGCTACCGCAGTGATACCAGCAGCTTTAATTTGAGCAATATGAGATAAAACTTCTTGCTCATCAATGGCTTGTATCTCTTCACCATCAACATGAAATCCTCCTTTGAGGTACCCAATATACCCATTTAAGATGCTGCTCAGTCCTTCAGGAAAATCTGAGAAAGGTGGCATGGTACGAGAGTAGGGGCCGCACAGTCGCAGAACTGCGACTCTATCTAATCTTGCCTTATCTTGTTCAACAACCGCGTTAATAAAATGGGTAGTACCGA
Source organism: Sugiyamaella mastotermitis (assembly GCA_030572735.1). Classification (NCBI taxonomy): domain Eukaryota; kingdom Fungi; phylum Ascomycota; class Dipodascomycetes; order Dipodascales; family Trichomonascaceae; genus Sugiyamaella; species Sugiyamaella mastotermitis. Next base: position 71,005 of record JAJMBN010000072.1, read on the forward strand.
TAGTAACAGCAACAACTTCAGACCGATCAACCTTGGAGTTAACAAATAGTTGATTTATGGATGCTTCAATACCTTCGGAAACATCGTTAGTAGTAGCAGATTTATGCCATGATAAAACACCTCTATTATCGGTATCGAATAGACTTGGATCCAGTAAAACGGAGTCGGTGTTGGTGCCGCCAACATCAACTCCAATTAATAACTGATTAGTATTTACAACCATGACTCAATTGTGATTTAAATTTCGTGATAATTGGGAGCTTCTTCGATTTTTAATATGTAAATATAACGGTTAGAATTTAGGTACCGATGGATAAAATCAAATGTTATTGGCCCTACTACCCGCACCGCTCTCTTGTGCATACCCGCTTGGTATCATTTACCTATACTGGTAATAAATACGGGATGAGCCGTCATCCAATCGATAGGATTTTATTCCTATCAATGCAACCCTATCTACATCATCCTAACTCAAAAAATACCAACTTAAATTACTAGACTTCAAAAAAAAGATCGTATATTATATTTATTCCGTAATGGATGATTTAGTTTCATGGTTTTGTGATTATCTTTAAGATCTAAAAGCTATCATCTGATAGCAGATTTTGGCTCAACCAAGATTAACTTTGTAAACTTTCGTCTGTGCTTTAGTCTTAATGTCCCAGCAGGCACCAGTTAACCTCCCTACGGCTTAACTTCAGTCCTACATTAACAGCAGTAATGTAATCTATTACTTACTAATCTAATCTATATGAAATATTTCTGGTTAATTAATACATAGAGGATGTGTTAGTATAGAAGTATACATATTAATGATTATTATTGAAAAAAGTTGATATATCACATGAAATAATCGCTAGAACCCCTGCTCTATGATAGCATCCAATATCTGTATACTGCAACGGTACTACAGCATCAATTTATACCCTATTATTTCCGTAAACAGTAATAATTACGAGTTAAGCTTCGCCTGTCCATTTTTCAATTCGGGCCATCTAGGCATGAGATAAGAAAGCCGATAAACCAAATTGGCATTTTATCACAATGCCAGATAAAAGCTATGGCCAATTAGTGATAAGTGGGCAATAATGAGTCAATATGGTGCATAAACTTTTAGCATCCCCTCTTAGGGGATTTCAGAACATAAATAGACAGCCTTTCGTCGACATAATTGTATTCTACATATCGCTGAAATTATAACAACAGTACCTATTTAATAAATATGGGTGTATCTAAGGCTTTCAAGTGGTTGGAGCTTGATCCTCGTGACGGCCATGAAAGTGTAAACACATTGAAAAATAGGGACATTATTCCCATGCCTCCTAGTCGTCGTATCTGGGGTTACTGGTCTTATCTGGGGTATTGGGGTACTTCAAATTTTTGCATCAGTACCTGGACAGGTGCCTCGTCACTGTTGTCATTGGGTCTTAATGTAGGCCAAACTATGGGTATCATTGTGATTGGAAATGCTCTTATCACAACATTGGCGTTACTAAATGCATGGCCTGGTTCTACGTGGCATATTGGTTATACAGTATCCCAAAGAGTCGTATTCGGTGTCTTTGGAGCTAGTATTGGTATACTTGTTCGTATTATTTTGTCAATTGTTTGGTTTGGCTCTCAATCATGGTTGGGTGGACTTTGCATTTCAGCGATTCTTTCTTCCTGGAGTAAGTCTTTCATGGATATGGAAAATACTTTTCCCGAAAGTGTTCATATGACGAGACGAGATTTCATAGGATTTTTGATCTTCCAACTTGTACAGATTCCATGTTTGTGTATTAAACCAGAATACTGGGGAAGACCCATCATCGCTGCGACTGTTATCACCTTCTTTGGTATGCTTGGAACTTGTATCTGGTGCGGTGTAGCAAATGGCGGTGCTGGTCCCTTAATGACTAGTAAAGTTGATATTAGTGGTTCAACTCTTGGATGGGCCTGGGTTTATGGTATTACGTCTTGGTACGGAAGTCTTTCAGCTGGTATTACAAACCAGTCCGATTATACCAGATTTTCCAAAAAGAAGACCTCGGCTATTCCTGGTACTATTTTTTCTGTCATGGTTTCAGGAACTATAGTACCATTATTTGGAGTAATTTCAGCATCTGCAACCCAAGGTAAATATGGGACTCAACTTTGGAATCCTCTTGATATTGTATTCCAATGGCTTGAGGATGACTACAATTCTAAATCCCGTGCCGGAGCTTTTTTTGCAGCTCTTAGTTTCTTAGCTGCCCAAATTTGTCTTAATGTTATTGGTAATGGATTTGCTGGAGGGATGGATATGGCTGGCCTATTCCCTAAATATATCAACATTAGAAGAGGAGCTGTTTTGACTTGTCTCTTATCTTGGGTAGTTCAACCATGGGACTTTTATAATACTGCTAGTACATTTGTCACAGTAATGAGTGCATTTTCTGTTTTTATGGCCCCTCTCATTGGAATTATTATGTGTGATTTCTTCTTGGTGAGGAACAGGAAACTAGTATTGTCAGATTTATATGTTGCAGATCCAAATGGAACTTACTATTATACCAAGGGTGTGAATTTCAGAGGTATAGTTGCTTGGGTGATTGCTTTTACACCTGGTATTCCTGGACTTGCTAATAGTGCAAACCCCAATATTAGTTTAAATAATGGCATTCATAACTATTACAGAGGAAACTGTATGTTTGGGTTTGCTATCAGTTTTTCAATTTACTACGCTCTTTGCCGGATCTTCCCTGTTAAAAATGCAGGCATGCAAGATACTGTTGATTACTTCGGAACATTCACCTCCAAAGAAGCCCAGGATAAAGGCCTCATACCATTTGAGCAGTATACAAATGAATCTGAGGATCCAGACAGGGCTGTAGAAGTTATCGGAATTGAGCTTGTTGATGACAATAGTCAGAAGATGAAAGAAAAATAGGCTAAGAATGTTTATTGTTGTTTGATTTATTAATAAAGAATGTAAGAACTTTAGTTTGCAGTGTTTAAGTAGCAAATTCAAACATTATGTTGATTTCATGAACACTTGTTTTAGACTTCCAAAGACTGCAATATGTTGAGTAGAGTATATTGTTTTTATATTTGCAGGCACTGCTTGAAAATAAAATAATGTGATCGGATGATTCTAACTAGAGTTCTCTATATACTAATAGAATTTTCATTACGTAATCATCCTTACAACAAAACCCAAGACAAGTTGAAGACAATTTAAAGAAAATAAAGATTGCTTAAATATCATGCCTTCCTGTTAGAATCTCATTAGACTATGATGTGTATTGTAACTCGTGGTGACAGAAGTAATGCTCTGAAATATGCACATCGACGGTAGATTTTACTATTACACTTTGTGAATGAGTCATCACTCTGAATGACACACTTTTTAGATTCCTTTTATGGAACCCATATCAACGAACGATGCTTTTCGATGGATCAAGTGAGAAAATGTATCCTTTATCAGTTTACCAACAACGGTTACTTGAACGCCATAGTATACAAACTATTGCCAGGGTTCTTGTATCAACTTTTAAATACAATAAACCACAAATAGTTTCATTGAGTCATATGATTAAAGAAAGATCGGACTTACTATCTAATGGTGTCTTTTAGTTTTTTATGCTCTTTACTCTTAGACTATCCCTTACATCTCTCATAATAGATAAAACAAGTAATAAGAGCTGAAGCAATAACTGAACAGACATATTGAATTAATCCAAATGATGCAAAAAGCTTTGTAAATGTGAGTCCTTCTGTATTATTTGAAATAGTTCAGGCTAGTTTAACTCAATATGAGGATACAACTTTCAAGTCACGACATAATAACACAGACAGAGATCCACAGAACGTTGCAACATCTACTTTTATAGAAGAAGTTTCATTATAAACTATGTTAAATCTCAGTCCCCAACCATAATAAGATGATATTTCATGTATTGATATTTGTGTTTAAAGATTCTTCGTATTGTATTTCAGTCGCCGATAACAGTCAACTAATGTGTGAACAGAAACACCACAGTTGGAATCCTGTATTGGCTGAATACTGTGTTAGAAATCATGTGATATGTCCACTAAGGAGCTTCTAGATCCATATATATAACCATTGATGCTATAATAATATGATTTCTCTATAGGTGAGTCCACATACTTGAAACAGGACAACCAGCCCCTTAAATGAATCACTATGAGATCCTATAAATACTTCATGATTCTGCCTCATATATGAAAACTAGGGAGAATACTTGAAAAATCTGGTCTATAATAATCTTATCAATTTTCTCCTAACAGTGTCTATTCGTAGAAATACTCGTACCGCATCTAATGAGGTTTATGCTTCCGAAGTATTGCAACAACTTACTGTAACTAGAAAAGTTAACCTTACAAGTTAACTTTTAGGTAACGTTCCATAGCGCCGCAACATCTGCCAAGTTCCAACGGTAATAACCTGTTAACCGTTAACGATAGTATACCATCAGACTCTGGTGACTCAAAGGTTTAAACACAAAATGCCTGTTGATATCTCTGATAATATACCAAAATATATTATTCCTTCGGAGGGCCAAATATTAAAAATCACCAATCCAATTCATGGATCTTCACCATATGCCCATAAATACTTAGAAGGCCCTTCTTTCCAATCACATAGAGTGCCACTCATTCCAACCGGCATACTAGAAAAGCAATACAAATTTCAAGACCTGACACCTCAGATTGGTAGAGAGTTCTTAGACGTTCAATTGACCACCTTGTTAAATGACAATGTTAAACTCAAAGAATTAGCTATCACGGTATCTAGGCGAGGAGTTGTATTTTTCAAAAATCAAGACATTTCGCCAGATGAACAAAAAATACTGGCTAACAAACTAGGAGTTTTGTCTGGCAAACCTTCTACCAGTGGTTTACATATACATCCATTAGCACCCGCAGGAGGATTTCTGAAAAGTGATGGGTCTGGTGAAATTGATCCCCACTTATCTATAATTTCATCTGATTTGAATAAAAAGTTATATATGGGAAAAAATAAAAAAGATGTATTTGGAATGAAGAGGGCTTCTGCTGGATGGCACAGTGATATCACATTTGAACCAGTCCCTTCTGATTATGCTGTTCTCAAAATTTTTGAGTCTACTAATACTGGGGGTGATACACTTTGGGCTAGTGGATATGCACTATATGAAAAATTATCGCCGTCATTTAGATCATATTTAGAAAGCTTGACAGGCACTTTTGCTCAACCGAATTTCAAATCTAGTACTGATGGAAGATTTGACCTTTATAGTACTGAAAGGGGCGCGCCTGAAAATATTGGAGATGAGATGATTGCTACGCACCCCATTATTAGAACTAACCCTGTAACTGGGTGGAAATCTGTGTTTAGTATTGGAAATCACTTTGATTCTTTTGATGGGCTAAACGAGGATGAAAGCAACCTATTAAAAGAATACATTCAAAGATTGTTATATGAATCTCATGATATTCATGTTCGGTACAAGTGGTCTCAGAATGATGTCGCAATTTGGGATAACCGTAGTGTTTATCATACAGCCACCAATGATTATTTTGATACACCTGAGGTTAGGACTGGGGTGAGAACTGTTAGCGTAGGAGAGAGGCCGTATCTGGATAGAAAAAGCAGAAGCAGGCTAGAAGATTTAGAAATGACACAGTCACATTACTAACTTCTAAATCTTGATCTGGGCCCGATACATTATAAAATAAATAATTATATACATACAAAGGAATATATAATGACAAACTCTCAAGACGTCATTCCAATGTTATATAGCAGTAATATTATTAGAGTTCTAAGACCAATCACTACAATAACTATAACGTTAGTAGAATTAACTATATTCTTATTACGCACTACAAATGGTAACTCCGCTTTTGCCCCACTTACTTGCATTGTTAGCCGAAAGTGAACTTATATACTACAGACTGGAGGAAAGAGAGAAAATAGCTATCCCCGAAGACATGCACCTACTATTTGGAGATTTAAGATATTAGAAGAATTATTCACATACCCTTTATTAGTTAATTCCGACAACCAAGCTGATTTATCACGCATATGTCCTACATGTCAGTTTTGTCATATGATTATCACTAATATATAATAAAAGCTATACTAACAACAGAAATGGAGTTCTCAACTATAATTGACATCCGCGAAATAACTCAATTACTTAATAAAGGGTTCAGATCTGAAGAGGAACATGATTGGGTGACAAGAGAAACTACCCTTCCGAAGTAACAATTGACTATGGCAATGTCAACCACCACAAACTATTATATTGGAAGACTTGATCGACTGGATAAAAATTGCATCTAAGTCTACGAAGACTCTACATAAAATATATAACATTATTGTTGAAATTGAAGGCGATATTGCTACATCAAACGTTTGCGGCCGTCCTCACCACCAACGGATTGATATAGGTGATTTCTGGCATATTTACAATGACAATAAGAATGAGTATATTAGAACCCTTGAAGAACGGAAAATTACGAGATTGAAATGATATCAGTTTTCGAAGAAGGCAATTCAACTTTATTAGAAGAAGCGTATAATGATATTATTCAAAAGTACAATAAATTTTGTTGTAGATTATATATTGCGAAATACTTTATGTATATACGCTGTTGGTGGAAGCCGTTGTGTTATCGAAGATCTAAATAACGATTACAAAGTAGTTACCACAACTTCCTATTTCCGACTAAGTTCCGTAGTACTAAGAAGCCAGGTCTAAAATTATTTAACCTTATAATCAGTGTTAAACAGATTGGTTGAAAATTATAACAATAGACGGTGTTATATACAAAAATCAAGCTACCCTGTGTATGTAATGTTGAGAGTTAACGGTAGCATTCTCACTTTCTTATACAAGCGCGTCATTATTTACATAGTAAATACTAGAAATTTATCTTTTATGTGAAGTAAGTCAGCAGCTAGATTTAAAACATGAATGTCAATATATGATCCAGTAAAGAATAGATACAGTTTATAATGTATACCACCCGAAGAAGGTGTGCTCCTGGGTTTTACTTATCAGGCTAAAATAGCAAGTTGATAACATTAATGAATTCAATTAACATTCATATTGACACAGGAATTCAAAAAAGTACAGAAAGGCTTTATATTAGAAAATTTCTTCCGCTGATCTAGGTTGGTTGATAAACATGTTCAACATGTCAATCCGGATTCAGAATGTCAAATTCAGCTATTATAGCATCTGTGTTGAGCCAAAACATGTTGACCTCAACTCAATCACGATCAATTATCCAGTAATTAATGTCATGTATTGGTAGTATATAAACTTGAACTTAAAATTTTTAATTCATATAATAAGTTTTGTGGCAAAAATGACATTATTGACCTCGTT